>PNEQ01081326.1:0-31959 GCA_003012365.1 Medauroidea extradentata | reverse complement strand
TCTAACAAGCGGTTTATTATTTACAAAAAAAAAACGCTATGACAAAATTGTGTATCAAATGACTACACACAGTCTCAAATTTTTTCAAAGCATTTGGTTTAAAATATTCGAGCTAGTTGCAATTGTTTGAAATAAATGAAAGATCATGGCCTTAATCGTCCCATCACACTGCAAGAATATTTAAACAACTAAATACATTTTAAGTACACATACGTATTTAATAGACTTAATTACACTACACACATATTTAATACACTTAATTTGGGTACATATAAAGCACACATTTGAAATAATTTGTGTCTTCATGGTAGTCTAAATTTTTTACCACAGTCGATTAGAAAAATCATTTCGGAGCTCCTCAAAATGGCTAAAAACTGCCTTTTCAACCTATTATATCAGAAAAAAACTACTCACGGGATTCGTGTGAAACTATTCTAGGAGCATGCAACGGACTTTGCTTAAAACTTTCTACTAATAAAAATATGAGGTCACCACTGAAAGTGTCAGTCAGGCGAGTGATCTACGATATCACTGCACGCCGTTGCAGTGTCTTGCGGTAGAGGCGATACCGTACCAGATGAGCCGGTCAACATCGCCCTTGGCGCCGTGTCCCACTCACACAAACATACGGCCAGTAGACGGGCGCCTTAAGTGCCGCCAAGTGAACCAATCGTGAGCTCCACACCTTTTGGCCCCTTGGACTGCCAATCACAGGCAAGGTGCCCTCTTATAAGAGCCTCATCCAGCCCTATTGGTCAGCACTCCTGGCCGGTGAGCCGAGTGTCTACAATAACTTTCCCGGGTTCAGGGTTGACCTTTATTCCCACTCCGAGGAAGGCAATGGTGAACCACATCAGTTTAACCTCGCCTAGTCGCTACACATGTGTCCCCTCTGAGTTTCCGACAAGCCTCGGGGCTGAAAACTCATTATATTCATCAGTACACATCATTTAAGAACAGGTAAATAATCGTTTAGACACTTCTGTATGGAAACTTAACTGGATACTTACAATGTTATACTGAAATAAACACGATAAACGTATTTTGTGAATATTTTAGGGAGTTTACGTCGGCGTATCATTGCTGTCGACGTGAGTTGGTGACAAGTCAGTTAATGTTGCCAACAATAATTGGTAAAATTATTTTCATTATTGTGTTTACACGAAACTAGGTGAAGTTTAGGCTATGAAAAAATAAAGACAATGCAAACCGCTAGACAATAGGAATTCGTGTGTGCCAGGTCGCAGTCTTTTACAATTGCAGCGTATGTAATTTAACACAGGTGGCTTCCAGAGGTAGACGCTCTTTTATATTAGTATAAGCGTGAGTTGAGCCAAATAATAAACATGGGATTAAGCGTCAGTAACTGAATTTGCATTATTATATAATATATAAAAATTCGCTAATTACAGTTTCGAGAACAAGCATATCGAACTCACGATAAGGAGATAAATTTATGTGTGTCAAATTTGAGTAAAAATTAACATTATTTCCTGTGGACAATGTGTGCTTGGAACTCATTGCATATTAATTCCTTTAGCCAGGAAATTTTTTTTTATGAAAAAATTTAGAAAGTTACACCACGTGTCTCAAGTCGTCTCCACTTACGGCATTGATAATAAATAAATAATTACAGCTCTTTGCTAAAATATATAACTTAGCTATAAACTCATGAATCCCCAATAATTTGAACGTAATTAACAAAATATTATTATGAATCTTAGATAAATACTCGTAGTTTCAGAGTAATAAGGTTACTGCGTATAGAGGGAGAGTCAATGCGCGTGGTTAACAAGTATCACCCAGCCATATTTGCTTGAGAGAATTTTCTGTTATATTTTCCTTCGGATTTTCCCACGTCCAGTACTTTCTTAGAAGTGTGGTCATCAGAGGATACGGCATGTGTAAATTTTTTTCTCTTTTACTGTCGTGCTCGGACAGTTCAAATTTATAGTTTTCACTTAGACATAAATGCGGAGCATATTAAAATTGCTATGAATAAATATTTTTTCTGGCACAGTGTGTATCATTTATTTTTTTAGGCATAATGGCTGCGCCCAAGTAACGAAGAGCAGAAACCTCTTCTGATCTAAATGTTTGGATGGAGTGGCTTGAAGAGGAAATGGGGGATGATACTTCAGACATTGCTGGTACAGAAGAATCTGATTCTAACGAAGAAGATTATGTTACTGAAAGCGAACATGATATTCAGTCAGAGCAATTTATCAGCTGTTAAATGCGGACCACGTGAAGGTGGTTCACAAAATTCTTATTCTGTAATAAAGGATAAGATAACCAAGTAGTCAACGTCTGTTCAATAAAAAAGTGCCAGGATAAGGTGAGAGCATTTAATAATTCATCTTCCAAGTACAAAAAGACATGAATCAACATTAGTTTCAGAAAATAAGTTATTAGATCTGTTCCTTGACACTATTGTCTATAACATTGTAGTTAAATTGTACAAACATATACATCATGCACTTGAGAAGTAAGTTTCGATGGGATAGAGAGGAAATGTACAATGATGAAACTGAAAATAGTACACTTTTTGGACCACAGTATCTAACTGGTACCCTGAGATGTCCAAGGTAAAATGTTAGCATGTTATGGGATAATTCCAAAGGTAAGGCATTTAAATCTTGTTACTTAACCTTAAGTGAGAAGAGATAGAGATTTATTTTTATATGCTTAAGTTCTGACAACATACGAAATCCGGAGAAAAGAAATTGAGAAACAAACACCGATAAGAGAATTTTTTGAAACTATTGTTTATAATTTTTCAGAGCCTTCTGTTTCAACTGTCTACGAACAACTGTTTTCTTTTAGTGGTAGATGTCAGTTTAGACAATGTCTTCCGAATAAGACAGCAAGAAATAGAATCAAAACCTTTGCGTTGATAGACGCTAAAGCAGCATACACACGTAATTCAGAAACCTATGCAGGAAATCAACCGCAGAGTTCTTACAAGCAGTGAAACTCTTCAACAGACGTGGTTAAGAGACAAGCGGAACTAGTAAGTGGGACTCACCGAACTATTACTGGTGACAACTGGTTTAGCAGTATACCTATAGCTGCAAGCTAGCTTATTAACAAATGTATAACTTATGAAGGTACACTTGAGAAGAAAGAAAAAGAAATTCCTCGAGAATTTTTAGCCAACAGCTAACAGAAACCACATTCTTCTATATTTGGTTTCCAACATGACTGCATTTTAGTCACGCACTGCCCTAAAGTAAACCATGCTCTTCTCTTGACATCCACCACACATTATACTTATACAATTGACTAGGAAACAGGGAACTACATAAAACAAAAAACAGTCACATTTTACAAAATGACAAAGGTTGGGGTGGCTCTCATTGACCAGCTCATTAAAAAACAATAAAATGATGTTTCTAAGAATACCAGCAGGTAGCCCTTGATGGTTTTTAACAATTTACTGAATATATCTGCCATGAATACATTGTACATCTATCGAGTCAGTACTAAAGAAGGTAAATCACTGGTAAGAACAGTTGTTCTGTAGAAGCTGTCATGTGAATGATCACGCCGCAAATAAATCACAGATCCGCACTGGCACGGGTGCGTATTCAGTTGAGGCGACGTGTATGTGTTCTGTTGGATGTTACTTCAAATAAGAAGCCTTCGGTGAACACGAAACACAGTTCCAGAAGACAACGTCATGAGTGTGGACGACAAAGTTAACGCACAACAAGTAGGTGCTGCCATTAATGTCATCTAGTGGCTCGAGTATTTTGCGTATTGATTGTAGTTCAGGTTGAGCGCCTAGGCCCTAGAACATATATTTCACTGGCACTTCTGTGATTAGACGATAGCTATTTTGAAACTCCTTTGACGAAAAAAGCCAGAAAGAAACAAATAAGTAATTAGTGGAGATTACACGAGCTACCTGCTTGTACTGTTAGAAGCCGGTGGATATTCTGCTGAGGACAGTGTGTGTCTAGGCTGCTGCCAGATGAATACACGGAATACTCGTGCCTCTAGCAATGACAGGTTGTGTAGTGATCACTTGCGCGATGTGTGTTTTAATTGTTTGTAATCACAAGTTTTTAAACCGGCAAATGATAAAAAATAATAGTATTTTCATGTCAACAGAAGGCGAAAAGATCACGTGATAATTTTATTGTGTCAGTATTGTAAAAAAATTGTAATAATTGTTGTAGCGTGGTGTGGATTTATATTAATCCATTACTTTGTATATTTCCCTAGAAACTTGTTTAACTGCTGTCACAATACTCACAAATCAAGTAATTCTTAAAACGCCCCAATTTATTGCAGTATTTTATAATAAAAAATAAATAAAAAAGGGGGGCGACAATAAACAAGGAAATTGTGCCAAAAATGTAAGAACTGGATGTTGTCACGACTTGCTTGATGTATGTTTGAACTGTTTGTAAGTAGGGTTTTTTAAACCAGTAAATCTAAGGAAACGTTTCTAAGGTTCATTAAAAAAAAAAAAAAAAGGAACGATTACGTAATAAAATTATTTTGACGTTACCTGAGTATTGTTTTTTTAGTGTAGTACATATAACCGAGTATTTTTTTCTCAGAAATTAGTAGTAGTATTATTTAGAACACTTATAACATTAAGATATGCTTGAAACATTATACAGAGTTATTGCAAAATAACAATATGACGACATAAAAAGGGTCAACCACGCGCCTATACGTGTAAAGCCCGCGCCTACTCCTGGGTTAAAGGGTGTGGAAAGGTAACATTTCGAGCGAACGACTGGAATATTCATTCGTCTATAAAATCTGGACTACTCATCATAATTCAGTGGGACTTTTTTGTCGATTAGATGTATTATTAGTGCAAGATATTTTAACACAGCACGAAGCAGTAAGATGTTTTGCTACTAATTTAACAATTTAAAAACGGTTTTTAGAAAAATAAGGGCTTAAAACCACAAATACATGCCAATGGGAAACTTTATTTTTATAATTTTTAATATGATAATGTCTAGGTCTCTGTAATAACTTCATTTCAAAACGCAAGTATATTTGAAATTCGGGTACTATAGAGACCTGGGTATCATCATACTAAAAATCACAAAAATATAATGTTTTCAATTTGTATTGATTTTTTAAAACTTTTACTCGGAAACAAAACATGCTGTATAAATAGACGCCCACTAATAATACATCTACTCGACAAAAATAACCATCGAATAGTGAATAGTAGTTAGATTTTAACGACGACAGAATATTCCAGTCTTTCGCTCGACATCTTACTTTCCTATACCCCTTAATATAAGCTAACCTGGATGAAGGTCAATCCAGAGGACAAATAATTTAGGAAATATGTGTGCAAAATTTGGCGTGATGTCATTAATTAAGGTGGTACACGACTTCAAAGTGGAGATTGAAAATGGGTAAATGTACCATAAAACGACAATCAAATGGGATTAAGGACCTGACACGTGTTGCATTACAGCGTTTCAGGCTGCTTCACCACAATGTATTAATACAACCACCTTCAACTGAGTAGGCTTACGTGATTTCATTGGGAACGGCCGGGATTAGAGACCATGATTTTTCGCGAAAATAATTCTGCAACAGTTTGTTTCAATGCCTTATGTGCACACGTGTACCTCTACTTCATGGTCACTGGCAGAATGTAATATTGCACAGACGTGGCTCATTTGACTTGTGCCAACAGGAACAAGGTTACTGCGACACCACACTTCTGTGATTTGCGGGTAGAACCCTAGACACTGAGAGTTAACAGCCAAATCACTGACCACGAAGCAGAGCTGCAGATGTACAGATAATGCATTGAATCAAACTGTTGCAGAATTATTTTCGCGAAAAATCGTGGGCTGTAGCCGGGATTATAATTCACTCCCAAGACGATTTTTTCATTAATTCTTGCATGTTGATTACCTATAGCCATGACTAATCGTTATAGTGTCTTATTACAAAGTTGAAAGCAACATGGGTAACCAACCATTATTAAATGTGAGAAGACTTCTACTTTATGTAATACCGTTTTCTGTAGTTACTTATCTTGACATAATTTACCTGTTTGCGAAATTATATTATTTAAAATTTTGCAACTAGAAATTTTCTTATCTCGACCTGTGAGGCCATCTACCACCTTTATGAATCCCATTAAGAGTAAATAACGACTAATCCTGTAAAACAATTATTAGTGACTACATTCAAAGGCTATTGCATTATGTTAACGCGCTTAAGCAGACGTGGTTTGAGGTAAAGTGAGCACAAAAAAAAATCCTTGCTTAGTTTCTATCTTCAGGCAATTCGTGTCCAACTGCGCGTATCCGCTAAAGTCGAGCAATATCTAACATCTCTGGATGCATCACTTAATGTTTGCGCGTGTAAGCTAAATTGTGTAGCCAGTAAAACGTATATAGTTTGATTAAAGAAAGTTTATTTATTATATAAAAGACAAATATGTCGAATTCAGTTTATTTTATTTTACTATTCTTGCATTTAAATAGGAAAATACACGGAACTACATAAGAAAATTCGCTGTCAACCGTACAACGAATAATGTAAGTACTGTTACAGTTGCCCGCCTGCCTTGTAAACAGCGTTGCACTGTGCAAGAAGAAATATTTGTCTAAGGTACTTCTCAACGCGTTGCTAATGTTTGCGTTTACGAAAAGAACAAACCCTTCAAACGATTTCGAAAAGGTAGTTTCAAAACATCACGTTAATTCAAAATAACTTTTCGGAGCCCCTAAAAATTGTTAAAAACGGCTTTTTGAAACTATTACATCAAAAGAACTACTTACGGGATTCGTGTGAAGCTGCGGTAGAAATATGTATTTGACTTCATTTAAAACTTTCCGCCAACATAAAGATATGGTCACCACTGAAAGTGTCAGTCAGGCGAGTGTTCTACGATACCACTGCACGCCGTTTCACTGTCTGGCGCTAGAGGCGATACCGCGCCAGATGAGCCAGTCAACATCGCCCTTGGCACTGTGCCTAACTCACACAAACACACACCAGGTGGGAGCCTTAATGTAAAATTGAACGTGTAGTAAATTATTTCAGAGGTTAAATCTTTAGTGCTCACTTTAACCCGAACGACCTGTAGTAATATCAATGAAATGATGTTCTGATTCATAAACATAATACTAAAGACGAGTAGAAGTCCCCACCTTTAAGTCACGAAATTGAAGGATAATGAGGCCCCAGTCGCTCCATTGCGGGTACGTAATCAGATTGGGGTCATACCGTGTACATGTATGGGACTGAGATACAATGACGTCACAGTACACGGTACCAAAACTGCGAGAGTATAAAGTGGCATTCAGTTTTCTAACGCTCAAAGGTATTTACGAAAACGTAGTAGGTATAGTCTACACGGCAGTATTGGTCACGTGATCGGACCTTCTCAGTCGTTGGAATTTTAACGGTTTTTTCAGAGCGCATACATACTTGAAGAGTAGTACGTTAGCGGTCTATTTAAAATGCAACAAAACCTGCAGACGCGGTATATTTCAGTCACCCTATCTGGCAGACCTGTATTATTAGACCAAGTTTGGATAGTGCAGAATATGAACTGTAACAATATACGCAGGTATATGGCATTACAATTGCGTAATAGTAATGTATAGCGTACAAAAATGCTAGAGAAAACCTACAAAAAATTTCATATCAGTAAGGGTTTGTAAAGTGAAAAATCTCTGACAGATAACCACTGCTGTTTCCATTAATTGAGAGTATACTATATGCGAATAAATTTAAAATGTTAAAAATATTGTTACAAGTTTGAGACATAAACTTTATATGTGGGCAATTCCCATGAGTTCTTTGGGATAGAGGTCTTATAATTAGAAATAAAAGAATTAAATTAAGTACTGGATTTAATAGCTCACAAAGCTACGAAATACACAAAACAGTAATCAACTATAACTCTCACAACACAATTAGTTATGCACACAATTACCACTGTGTCACAGACACGTTAATTAGCTTTGACAATTAAAACACAAAAAATGTTTACCTTCAATGAATTAAACAGAACAAATAACGATAAAATTCGGTCATATATACAATCAACATCTTTCAAGTAGTGATAGTGTACAACCTTAATAGTCCGCCGTTGTGATGAATCGTCGTGTGCTGCGCAGCACCCCGAGTGCACCGCTGTCTTCACTCTTGAGGTCTTCGGTTCGACTCCCGTCGCGTACCTCTTCTTCGCCTGTCAGCCCGCCGCAGCAGTCCTCTTGTATCGCCAAACACTGCTCCGAAGGTAGCCGCCTGCCGCCTCACAGTAGACACTGACGTCACCAAGATGTCTTCACCAGTCTCTCTCCACAGGCGTAGCACCTTCCTCTAGCACTACCAATAGCGAACTCTCTCCAAATCTCACGATTCGGCCTTCTTATACTCAGCGAAACAGTCGGGGATTTACCGCATTACAGGGGTCTAAAAATAGATATTTCATCATGTTTCGGATATGCTGTTAGTCACGTAGGCCACCCTCGAAGGGTTAAGAGCAGTTGGGACAGGTATCTATGACGTAGTTTCGGCGGGTTTCCACCCTATGAGCCACCCGGGCTTTGAGTCATCGGCCAGCCCTCAAGGTGTTACGAAACAGCCGCCGACCACTGGCCTCCAGGAACATGGCACGCAACAATTTCTATGTACTGAAGGCATAATAATTAAACATTACATAATTTATTACATACCTGAATTACTTTCTTCTGGCAATATTTTTACTTGATAAACCCCTCCACACTTCTCGTCCAACAAAAAACTGCTTTTGCGACATAGTCTGTTTTGGTGAACATTCACACAAGCACCATATAACATATTTTCTTCTTTGTACACACTCCTAAGCCTGTGTTTGTTTACTTTTTACGCGCACTTCTTTTTCATCTGCTGCTGGATATATACCGTGCTCATGTGCTTCGCGAGCTGTCAATATCATTCCTCTCCGAAGTAAGGTCAGACGCCTCTGCACAAATATTCCCACGGGATCGGTACGGGCGGACCAAACCCTTTTCAAGAAAATGATTTGCTATTTTATGAGCACGGAGAGGTACTATATAACAGAGAATAAAAAAAACACAGTATGTATAAACAACCATTGGTGTGTTTACATAGTGTATATTTGTGAAGTTTCTTCGATATACAGTAACTTTGACATTATAACAGACGGATAAAAGTTATTAAAACATGAAAAGACGCATCTTCGTATTTTTCAAATCATGCTGAAAATAAAGTTTTTAATGTCGAAAATTAATGACATCTTAGGTGCACTAAAACGAATACCGTTTTATTTCATTCAAATATTTTGTTTTTGACCAATAGCAGGATTCATCCTGATTACAACGGTAACAAGTTTATAGTAATGTGAACTGTCGATTCATTGCGATATACGTGTGCAGTAACAAGTGCGCGTCCCCTTTTACGACGCGACGATTTCTTATGCTCGCCTTTTTTACGGAGGTGGAGAGCTCAAGCAACATAACCTCATCCTTCCACGTCCTTCCTCAGACTGAAGCGCGTGGGGAACGCGCACTAGACTTTATACAGTGTCTGCGACCGCTTTAGCTGTCTATTTACGTGGTTCAGAGCGTATATTCCAAGTGTCAAGAATATGAGAGAGTGCTGATATTCACTAGTCTTGAATAGCCTTAAAGTCCTGTGTTGGTAGCAGTGACGCTGCTATGTTGGCTACTGTGAAGTGTCCTGCAAGGGTTGGTGGCCTTGCGGCCAGTTGGTTCGTCATCGTCATGGCGCAAAGTTTGCTATCGGGAAATCTTGCGGTCAATCCGTATTAATATCGTGCATCATCGCACATTTCGCACAGTATTGAATTTAGTCTAATGTAACGAGTAATCAATAACTAGAGCATAACACTATATCATCATAAATATTTCTTTCTGCAACTACAATATTAAATAATAAGTCAGCCGTTGACTGAGAGCTCATCAGTGACAATGTTTATTTATGCTGCAACATTGGAATGAATAAAGCATAGCAGCGGGTAAAACATGTTCCTTTGTAGCAGAGCGCTATTTTTGTAATCTGTGGTTCCTTATCTTTCTGTTCCTTGTGTACGTTCACGCTCATATGTATACACCATCGCACGCCTCGTAAATTGACATACTGTACTATAGAAGCAACACTAGAATGCCTTAGAACATAACTACAGTTTGTTGATAAAGCCCATCATCAAATTTTATACGGATAATAGAGAATATCAAAATAATCAAATTTTGTTTTGTAACGTTGTGACGGGAACCCATCTGTGGCAAACACTTGACTGTGTGCTACGATGTTACCAGATATACAACCAGGTTAACGGTGGCCTCATTAAGCATTTACTTTAACGCTGTTTCTGTTAATAAAGCAATCCTCCAATGAGTACTAAAGTTTTGTTCGCAATCACACCCAATACTTCCTCATCCCTCGTACATTACTTTCGCATGCTCAGTACTCACTTTGTGTTTACGGCGGGAGTAACTATGACTCTCTTATCGCAACTGTTTGAGGAAGCAGTCCCCCGGCGCCGCTGCGCTGGTGTCTCGACGCTAGAGCATCTGGTCTGGTTGGGGGCTTGTTCCCGACTGGTAGGAGGGGTGTTAGGTCTGGAGGTGCGTATTTCGCGTACTGACCGGGCTAGGTTGAGTGCCAGGGATCCACTCGGGAGAGAGTAGTCCCGGCTCCCTCAACGGGATTTCACCGGCTCATCAAACGGTCGGGCCCGCTGGGAGTTCCAGTGCGCAGGCCGGCCAAATCTGCCCAATGCATGGGTAAAACATTTATTAATTTTAGTTTTTGATAATTGTTGCGAAATATTTAAATGTTAAAATTGTTAATCCTGTGACATATCGTATTAAATTGTGGAAATACTGTGTGATTACAATAAAAAATGTTGCTTATGATATTGGAATTACCTGTAACACCGGCAATGCAGCATTGCTCACATTTATTTTATTTTGATTCAGAGTATGCCATCTTAATAAGTCACTGTTTCTAAGGTTGGAATAAGATTATATTATTTGGGCAAGCAACACAGTGAAGAGCTAATAAATGTTAAATATACTATTTTAAGTGAGTATTACTATAACTTGATTGTTGTAACACTCATAGACAACTTCGCTTCACACAGCAGTGATTTATATCGTTCCTTGTTACACAGCCTGTATCTGAACTCTCCGCAAAAACGAATATCAAAAAATTGTGATCTTAACTGTTTATCCTATTTGTGGTAATTTTAATTCTTGAGATATTGAGAACACTGAGGTATAAGGTAGAGTTTTGGTCACTTATATCTGTCGCAATGCGTTTGTCTCCTGTCAGCGACTAGCTTGAAAGATTTTAATAGCTGTCCGTTACATTTTCATGGTAAGATAATAAATATAATATTAAAATGTGTTCTGAGGATAATTCTCCTGTTTGCGTTCACATAATTAAAAATCGCCTATTATATACTCTAAAACCGTCCAATTTAACCATTTAAATATTCCCAGAATAAACACAAGAAACGAAATTTGTAATTTGTTAAATGTTTTTTGACTTGCCTAGTGTTTGGCAAATAAATAATCGCCGAAAACTCCAACTGGAATATACACGCTCTTTTAGTAAATATGGAAAAATCTACAAAAATCAACCGTACATATAATTTGCCATCTTTATGAGCGAATGTTTAGCCAAAAGGATGTAATTTTCAAGCGTTATCTAATGCACTGCGATTTAATGTACAGTATGAGATTTCGGCGTAAGAATGTTGCTCAAGAAAATGTTAATGGAGAAAAATGTTTCCTAAAAAGTTTGGCAAATACTACTGTCAAGGATTGCTGTTTTTTATTTTTGTAAATTGGCTTTGAGAAACCTACAATTTAAAGTGATGCACAGGTTGTATCAGAACAGCTGTTACAAACTTACGGGCGAGATATAATACACCCAGACGAAGGGAAATCACATAGCAATATATGGTCGGAAATGCTTTCCTATCGCGTTAGTGACGATACAAAGCACAACAAAGAAATACAGGAACAAGAGGAGAAAGAACGTTTACTATTCTTAATACAGAAATAAAAAATAATATAAAAAGACATCAATCGTCATCACCAGCCAAAAACTTGCCAGCATTTTTGCTCTATTAGGATTAATAAACATGTTTTCTTATCTCGTTCATGTCCTTTATTTCTTGTGTTTTGTGTCGTCACTACCGCGCCAGGAAAATGTTTCCGACCACGCATTGCTGTGTGAATTCCCATCGTCTAGATGTACTATATAACTCCTGAAAGTTTGTAACCGCTGTACCGATACAATCTGCATGCATTGCCCTCTTAAAAGCTGCTCCTAAACAGACAACATATAGAGACGCAGATGGGTTTGAAGAAACTAAATTTTTACTCTCTTCACAGACTGTGGTGACCTAGCCAGGAAACACACACTTGAATAAGATTCAAGTCCTAATAACAATATAGCTGGTAAGGTAACATAGGCTCATCGAAAAAGAATGATACAATTTCAATATAGTTTTGAGACAGTATTGAAACAATTCTGTCACCAAACTGTAAGGGAAGGATGACGGTTTTTTTAAGTGGTATACGACAGTCGCGCAGTTATCTTGGGAGTGGGGAACACCCGAATGCGCCATCCGGCATCTGTCCCGATCTGTCAGTGAGATTGCGACCGTGCAGGAGAAAGCACAGTGTGTGCTGTGGTTTGCAGATTTAAGTTTCCAGTAAACGTGCAACGACAATTCAGACGGAAGTATCCAGGACAACATGTACCAGATCGTATGGCTATTTATCGTTGGGTAAAAAATCTCCCTAATTCGGTAATGATGACAAGAAAAAATCACCAGGACGGCCACGAACTTCTGATGAAAAGGTTGAACCGCTTAGGCAATCCTCTGTACGCAGCCCTAAAAAGTCAATTGCCCGCCACAGTTTGGAGCTGGGCATTCCGAATACTACCGTGCAAAATGTTCTTCGTAAACGTTGGAGATTACATGCCTACAAAATTCAAATGAGACATGAAATTAAGCCGGAAGTTCGGCCCAAACGTTTTTGCATTCGCTGCCTTCATGCTAAATGAAATGGGCACTGGACGAACTTTTTATAACCGGGTACCCTACAGTGATTAGGCAACTATTCACGTTAATGGTCGTGTTAATCGTCACAACTGCGGGATTTGGGGATCACTACAACCGAATGCAATCAACGAGTACGTTCGTGACTCTCTTACAGTTAATGTGTGGTGTGGTTTAATGCACGATCGAGTTGTAGGGCTTGCTACATTAGCTGAAAAATATTCCATCGGAAATGTTTTTCTAAACATGCTACTGCTGTATGTATTCCCTCAGATTGAGGAAAACCGAACGGCAAAGTGGAAGTAACGTGATATTCCAGCAAGATGACGCACCACCGCATTGGAGCCTAGCCATACGCAATGTCTTGAACACGTGGTTTACAAATGGTAGGATGGGGAGGGGTAGTCCTATTCCTTGGCCACCTAGAAGTCCCGATCTGACTCCACTGTATTTCTTCTTTTGGGGTTATGTCAATAACACAATTCACGCTGAGAAGATACGATATTTGCAGCATTAGTGTCAGCATATTCAAGGCCATCAAGACAGTGACGACAACAATGCTCCAGAATACGTGGGTGGAGATCGAATATCGCTTGGACATTTGCAGATCTACAAATAGAGCACAAATAGAAACAATTTAACGTGAACAAAACTTTGTTTCTCCCTGTTTATTATAAAGTAAGAACCAACCCAATTGGTCAAAACATTTCGAAGTTATGACTTTTTAAAATTGTATCACTCTTTTCCGATGATCCTGTTTAGTTACAGTAAAGCTTAAGTGAGATTCAAGTATGCTGGACGTGGGCAGACGCAATTGCATACACGTTATAAACCTCTCAAAGGACGGCGACTGTGAATTGTTGAATTTGGAATCACTGCAGTGTGATCACATAGTGTTACGCATTTTAACGTACTGTACATTAACAATAAGGTATTCTCGGTACTTTTATATCTTACGTCCGTCTGAACAACCATATTGATAACTAGCTCTAAGTAAACCGTTATGAAATTTCACAGAAAAATCGAATAGCGAATATAACTTAAGGAAAAATTTAAATTCTTCTTAATGACTAATCGGACCATCCTTAAGATATTTAATGTTTAGTATCAATATGTCAGCACTAACTAAGTTTCGAAACCTCGTGAGATAGCATTTTAGAATTTTCTAAATATTTTTGAGAGGAAACATAATGATTCTGTACAGGGGCAACTACATCGGTATCCACTAAACGATTTAATTGTTTGAACTTATTCCTAAGAAAGAGAGACAGTGTTTGAAATGTCACTTCTTTGTTTTAAAACAAATTGTACGAAGCCATATATTTGAAACATAATAGAATGGCTTATTTTATAATGTCAAGCATTTTGTCAAATTTGCAGCACACAAAACACCAAACAAACGTTCAACTTGTCATCGTGTATGTTTTTTCCAGTATAAATGATACATAATATATATTTTCGGAACAACGAGTTAGCGCACAAAGAGAACATATTATTTCCCTTCCATGTGTGCAGTATAAATTCACCTTGACAAAACTTACCCATGTTCTGACTGGGCAGTGCAAACGAAAAATCTTGGATATTCCTTCAAAAGCATTTCTTTTTCCTTTTTCAAACGTACGTAAAAAATAGGCTCACAGGACTGTGCTATTGTCAGTTACATTAACTTCACTCATATAAGATTACCCATACAGGCATTTTGTTACACGGGTTCTTCTGATAATATAATTTATTTTTATTATTGGTCTTATATAGTAATTATTCTCTTGTACTCTGTTTTAACATATTATTCTCTCAGCGATGTGTTTCAGACAAATAGCACGTCTAGTGAAATTTTTGAAGGAGTACTGTCTCAGGCAAAACTCTGCCATTTTGTAAATACTGACTAGTAAAAGTGATATTTGCAAATTGACATATTAACAAACAAGCGAAATATTTGTTTAATTTATTAAAAATAATTTTCTACGAATTTTACGTAAACACTTTTTTGTTTGCAAGAGTTAGCGTTAAAACTGTTCCATTTAGAAATTATTAATATTACTATTTATTTCCTTTTAAATCAGCAAACTAGCTAGGCAGGCGTAACAATTCTAAAGGAAGTAAATAATGATGTCTTCTCCGAGACCATACCGAACGGTCGACCTAGGCCTTCGTAACACGAATAGAGGAAACCAATCCTTAATCGAAGATTGCTAAAGTTCTTCTCCTCCACTTGACAACTTATGCAACGAAAAATAAATGTTACAATGAAATATCAACGAAAGTAAAATATGCATATTAACCAAAGCATGTCATTATTTAATATGTTTAAACTTTTAATGTAATAACGAAAATTGTATTGTGAATATACAATAACTAAGTAAAAATGTATGTAACTATGTATGTATGTATGTATGTATGTACGTATGTACGTATGTATGTACATATGTATGTATGTATGCATGTATGTATGTATGCGTGTGTGTATGCATGGGTGAATGTATGTGTGTGTATGTGTGTATGTGTGTGTGTATGTATACATGTGTGTATGAATGTGTGTATATATGTGTACGTATGTGTGTATGTATGTATGTATGTAAGCGTGCATGTATGAGATATATAAACCCCGACACCGTCTGACCTATCGCCATAAAACTTGGTACATGTACGTGTTTTTCCATTGAGAAGGTTTTTATGCTATACGTTTTCCTCTAACTTGCCAAACGCCACTAGAAGACGTTGCAGCGCATTAAATTCTACGTCGTTCAACTGATCACCATGGAAACTAGTATCCATAGATATTCGAACATTGGGTTCATTGTATCTTGCCTCGCATTTGAGGGGCATCTAACGGCTTGTGCTAGTAATGACACAAACTGAAAATTGTACTGTGTTACATGTTCTGACGTTGGTATTAAGAAGGGTGGGATATATAGTTTACTTCCGGTGTCTTCGGGAGGGTAAGATTGTAGTTGTTTAAAGCTCCGTGGGTCGACCAGTACACACGAAGCAGTGCAGTGCGGGTGTATCGACCGCCAGCGAAGAACGCACTCCACCACAGAATCACGAGCGGTAATTGTCACAGGCGGTGCGTAGACGCAATGCAACTGCGTGTTAAATGCGTATTCATGGGGCGGGCTTAGCTCACCGCAACACGACGTCACGTGAGGAATTGAACAATTGAGAGGCGGTGTTACGGTGATCGGACTCCTGTGGGGGTTGGGAAGAGGTTTTCACGGAGGCATTCACAGATAGCCAAAGTGAGGTTAATTCTACTACTGGTTAGAAAGATAATGTGTTTCGTTATGTGGGAGTTTAGCACGGGGAAAACATTTACCACTAGTTACGCTTCCATCGCTGAGGGGTCTAACGAAATGCGATCCAGTAATGCAATTAATTTTAACTTGACTTTGCAAAGACAGAAGTAATTAGTTTAATATTGAAGGAAAGACAAGCAAATTTCGGCTTTTAAATAATGTACTTCATGTATCTTTATATTTACGAAAGCTCTGTGGTTGGTCAGTTTACTCCTCTAAGTGATATAGGTTTGCAATAAACTGAGAACTTTTGAACATCACGTTGTCTGTAATAAAATCTAACAAATTTTATTTAACCTCAAATGTTAACTTTTAATAATTTGGGGTAACATTGTACCGGTCAGGGCAACTTTGTACCACCAGCATAGTTTAAATTAATATGAAGTATTTCATAATTTAAAAATACGGCTGTGTTCTATGGATGAATTAACTTGTTCATCTTGAAGATTTCATAGTAATTGAATACCACAACGCTATTTTATAAAATAAAATGCCTGGTACGATTTTGCCCCAGATGACTGCACGCTTCGGTTGTTACTTACGTTGCTATGCATTAAAAATTGACAGGAAGCTGTTAATTATCAGAATGGAAGAACGTAGCTTGGGTTAAAAATGTGCTTTATTTATCCAAATCTACCTATACCAGCGAAACAAGCAGCAAAAATGGTCCCTGTGCTAATCTGCTAACATTTATCTTCGTAATCTGCAGTAGAACTTACCTTACCTGAAAAAACGAAAGAATTCAGTTCTAGTCACAATTATAGATGCATCATCATGGCACTGGGTAACAAATCAGCTCCGTAATAACCGGTTTACAAGCTAAAACGTATGTTTTATTTTCTCATTTAAAACAATTGCTATGTTGTCAAAATCAATAAACTTTTGTTCGTCTTAATCATTACTGAGAAATGTCACAGCTATATTTAAAAAAAAAAAAAAAACTCTACTCCTTAAGATTACGGCAGAAATAAAGTTTTACGAGTAGCTTAAAGGCATACAACGGACTTACAAAAATAATGCAAGACTTTCAAAACTATGTAGTAAACACATGTCGATTAGCCTACTCGTAGTTTTCTGACAGATGCCGCAATCAAAAGCCTTCGTGTAATGCTTCGTCCATGCCCACGGCATATACAGCACAGTTGTATTAGCAATATTATTCGTGTGGCCATCTGGTTTGAAAGTAATTGCGCTGTCGCATAAAGTGGCTGACCTCAAGTGGTAAGATCTTGAACCACTAAAGACGGCAAAAAAATCACATTGCCTTTACTGCCTTAAGGCTAGAGTGTCGAAGAGTTTTATTTCAATAAAAATAAATGCTTGGAGATATTCTGAAATAGAATGCAATTAAAATAGCCCGAAATGTATTGATCAGTCCGTGGCCGTTACATTGCTTAAACATATAGTTAGATGCATTATTTTCGCACTGAAGATAATAAAATAAATTAAATAGTACACTAGTTGAATTTTTTTACCGCCAAGGTGTTGACAATAGTAAAACCTGTAAGCATATATATATATATATATATATATATATATATATATACACACACACAGGCTGCAGCTGAATTCGACCGACAAACTTTTCGGGAGGGGATTCCTTATGAAAAATCAAGTAGAAAATATACGGGACACTTTGTACCTAAAACTTGTATGAAGTCTTCCCAGCAACATAACTTTATAGAAACCACAAATATGGTTTTATGGTGGCCACAATATTTTAGTGATGTCAACAAAATGTTTTAGTGGCGACAACAAAAACACATGTAGGGTAAATACACACAAAATATTTTTTTCCGTGCATGCTCCTCAGTTTGGAACACGAAGAGATGGTTTATAATTTTTTTGGTATTTTTACAAACAATATAATTTTTTTTATAAACCACCAAGTAGTTTGCAGAGATTTGTAACATTTTATGTGAAAACGGCTTAGCCTACGTATGAGGGATTTCTGCTGACGAACAAAATTTTAATAACTTTAAACATGCATACGAATGTATAGTTCCCAATAATGTTTAAGGCTCACTTGATCACACCTATAAATTGCTAGCATTAGTATTATTCTTATCATTTAAGGTATGACAATCACAACACAGAATTGTAAATAATAATTACAACCACTTGCAGCACACGTTTACTTTAAATACTCAAAAAACAAAAGTCACAGCTTGAAGTATCATAAAGTAATGTTATCGACGGGAAGGCAGCATTACAGTTAAGTTTCCTGCGCCTAGTGGCGAAATTGAAGCGTAATGAATAGGGTAGTGTCTCCCTTGGTGCTTCCGCGATTCTTGGCGGACGCGCTAAATTCGTTGCGGAGCCTCCTCCAAAGTGCAACACTGCATACGACAAAATGTAGATCAAATAAGGCATAAACAAAGCTGTACAGCCATTTAGTTAGCTGGTTTAGTAAGAACATTTCTTTTGTGTGAACCTAATGATATTAGACAATGTTTAGGTTAAAAATTCACAGGCATGAAATCACGGATTTTATGTACCCGTTTGTCAAATCTTATGCAATATTGAATGTCAAAACATTTTATACCGTGTGGAGTTTTGCCTCGTGAAATTGCTATTTTTTAATTAACTTTTCTTAATTAATTTATTTATTTACTACCCTATGAAGTCGCATCACAGCGTGTTTCGTATGTGCTATAATAAACTAAAAACAAACGAAAGAGTCAAAATGTGGATGGTTCGTGAAATATAAAAATTTAACGTAACTAAGGTAATCTTCCTGGTAATAGAAAAATCTACATTTAAAATATTTTCCAGTTTATAAACTAAACTTTCAAAAAGTGCGAAATATTAGAATTTTAAATTATTTAATCACGTTAACTTTACTTAAGAACTTAATAACATACAACTTTCCTACAGATATTATCCTTTTCTATAGAGAGCCCTTTATAAATATCAGAGATCATAGTCGTAAGCTGAACTGAATAAGGTAATTTATAAACTTCAGTGAAACATTTCTTTAATGAATCATGCATGAGAGTACAAAATTTTGTGAACGTTTGACCTTAACTTTAGAGATAAAATAAGTAAATCACGGGAAAAACGCACTCGTAAATAAGTTATGCATGTTAACCGATTATTTCTTTAAAATTTATGTATATATATGGTGCAGCTGAATTCTACCGACACATTTCGGGAGGGGATTCCTTATGAAAAATCAAGTAGAAAATATACGGGACACTTTGTACCTAAAAATAATATTAACGGTGGTATGAGCCCTTAATCGTGGAAAATTTTAAGTGTATTTTTGTAAAATAATGGAAATGAAGAAGCATTTAATGATGACAAGTTGAGCATTGTTTTATACCAACGAGACCTTGAAATACACATTAGAATCACATCAATACCTTGCACACTAATACAAAATACTAGGCCGACTAACCTTTTACTACATGCCACTTTTCTACCATCAGAAATTGCGAACTTTTAATGCGGTTTTCTACTAGAGAAACACGTCAGAAGTAAAAAAGGTCGCCTTGTTGTAAATGCGTAGGACCAACCGTTTTCGTGTAAAATTCCAAGAAGCGTGGACTGCAATAAGACAATCCTTACTACATAGGCAATACGGCGTACACGTTTGAATGGCTGTCTGTCTTATCAACTGCTATGGCTGAGGGATGGGAGAGAATGGAGGCCTAACATCTCATCAATAGCTAAGATCATTAGATACAGTAACACAAAGAAGGAATGGGCGGAGTCGGGAGTCGAACCCATAGATTCCTGCAATGTGATACACTTGCACCACCTAGCTCGTTGACAAGAATGGAGGAATGTTGTTGAATAACGTTATCACAAACGAGGTTACAGTACAAGTAACAAAATGCTTTAGAACTGTCTGTGTATTAATGTACTCTTATTTTTTTGATACCGGTTGTTACATGTAGGTTTGAGCCCTTAATTACAGGCGTCAGATATTGTGCCTCAGAAGTAGGTAACACCCTGGAAACAATTTTGTTTAAAACGTTGCCTAAACTATTGTCTAGGATTCCTATTGTTTAATTTCCGTTAATTGGCTTCAAGAAACCTACAATTATATATTAATGCTTTTAGCGTTGAAATATCTACCAAGCCCTCTTAAGTCTTTATAGATTTAGTGCTTCTCACCCGCAAACTCAGCCTGGGTGACTACTTTAAGGGGATTGGTAAATGTTAGACATTTATTTTACTATCGCAATCGTGATAAATTGCACGTTCAATTTATCATGCAATTATTAATTTAAGTAACGGCAACTTTAATTTGTGTAAATTCATTTATTTATTTAAACTCCATAGAACAAATCATTTTACGGAATCTACTGAAAGGAAAGGATATAAGTAAATGTTGCTCTTAAGCGGTATAGGAACTGGGTACTAGTGACATCTTGGAGTATATGTAATCAAATTTAAAGTAAAAATTCAAAGATTTACTGGGTCCAGCAAAATAATTTTCTTGTCACCACAGAAAAATTAGGCGAAGTCCATAAAGACAAATTGTTTTGCAGTGACCATGTGCCACTTTTTAAAGTCCGTCTGCGATCAAACAACATACAAGAATGTTTTTGTGTCGGATAGTTTGGTTCCACCTTTGATACTCAACGCCAGTAAATTTTAACAATTACTAATGTGCTTCTACTGTTAATATTATGTAATATGTGTCACAACGCAAGACAAAATGTTCTGTACATGCGGAAGAATGGATACTCACGTTCATTTTATAACCAAAAATGTCAACTCACATAGCATAAAACATCTACAACACTTAAAAGTCTTGCCCTTAGAAGTGTAAAATTTTACTGAAGTCATGCGAAACAGACTAGAATTGATTTCTAAATGTTTGTTGTCATAAGTACGAAAACCACCGAAACTAAATTTTTCACAGTCAGTTTTAAGACGTACAAGAACTCCTCACTTTTTATTAATTCCTCTTGAAATGGTCGCTCTTAAAGTCGAATAAGACGAGCTGACCGCGCATCAACTATAAGTAAGTTTAAGAGTTATTTGAATCTTAGTTTTTTTTTTTTTTTATTTGAGGAACGAAAACGGTGAAGTCGATAAGTCGAGCGTGCAGTGTTTTTGTAAAGTGTTTTTCAACGGGACTTAAAACGGTGACCCTATTATTTTATTTGCGAAAAGAATATGTTAAAGTTTAGTGCATATCTCTATCATTTTGTTTTTAGTAAGCGGACGGTATTTTTTTTTTCTTTTCATTTCCTGAGAACACGGCCACTGCGCATGCACAAAGCAAAATTCCTTGGCGGAAGTATCACATTTTGCCTACAAGCGAGGCGTTATGTTATTGTCACGATTGCATTTTACTAGTAAACGGTTAATTGTAGGAGCTTGCAACAAGAGGATACATTTTTTGTTCCTTAAGACGATATTACAAGGTCTGCCATAGCGTCTGCTTTAGCGGCTCTTGCCACAGAAGCGGTAGCAGAAACGACATGGCGGAGCAGCATTCCGCACCAGGTTTGCTAATAGAACACGTCCTATTTCCAGTGGCAGAAACTGTAGCGGATTCTGTGCCAGGCCAATCATATTGCAGTATTAGAATGTGTGGCACGTCATGCGGCGTCTGGGAGAACCACACAACTAAACAGACTACTGTTTTGGAAATGGCGGTGAAGACGTGGACGAGTGCGAGAATTATATGCCAATAAATGTTATGAACTTGATGAGAGGCAGAACTTCAGTTTGTTGTAGGATGCAATTCCTATCTCCATGGATACCACCACCGAACATAACCTTCATACAAGCGTTTGACTTCACATGTCCCGAGGTTCAGGTAAAAATGGTTCATATATTTTTGCGTATGAAATTAAATTAACGTTTATAGAATCTGCGCTCTGACTGCACAAATTATTTTTTCTTCTCTAATAATTAACGTTGCAGCCCCTATAAATAATCTTTGGCGAGTGAGATCCATGTTTTTGTGTTTATAAACAAACTGTCTTGTACAACGGCCGTGTTGCCAGCCAGTACAGCAGCCACTATCAGGTAATAAAAAAAATTCCTTGCCATCAGGCGTGGCGGCATGTATAGCGGCTGATGTAACGGAATCAGGTACCGTGTAATATCGGCTTAACTTACTGCTAGAATAGACAGCATGAACTGTTCACAAAATCTGAAAGCAGAGTAATTTCATGCAATTTGAGGATGTCCACCCCTATTATTTTCATGAAAGGTTAAGGCTTGAAAGCTGAATTTTTTAGAGGTTAAAGATCTCAATAACACTTAACATCACTTACAGAATAGTAGTTTACCTTTTAACAGTATTTTTTTCTAATTTTGAACTAATTGTATTTATTATAAAATTCCATTTTCAAATATTTAATGGCTCATACTTCTCTTAACATTCACTTGTCTGAAAAGTGTCTCATGTATAATGTCTGCTTACCTTATGAGGAATCACCTCGTGGAGTTTGGTCTCTCTCTCTTTCTCTCTCTATGTATATATGAATATATATATATATATATATTATATATATATATATATATATATATATATATATATATATATATATATATATATATATATATATACGTATATGTATTTACCTCCCTTACCATGAATGAAATCCGTGAAAATATTTATACAATTTTGGTTTGTATCAAGCACACTAACATAATTCCTTTTTTATCTAAGCCTGTGTTTAACTTAAATATTAATCGGAAACGCTTAAATAAACTTGATGTATTTGCCGAGCTCATTAAGAGGATGACATTTGTTATATTTTTTATGGTTGAATTTTATAGTTATGTATACTACCTCTGCACTTCCGGAAGATAGGATCAACAAGTAAGCAAGTTAAACAATGTGCATGAACTCGAAAAATACTATAAAAAGTAATATCATAAACAGTAGGTTTGCAAGATGTATTTCTAGTGAAAATATTTTCAAGACGGGTAACAATATTGCACATGAACAATACCGAAACTAGTGACGTTATCAATATTAATTGACATGAATATTATGAGAAATACAACAGATTGACGTAAGTTAAACTAACATAAGTATAGAAATAACATGTCAACATGCGAAACGTTCCCATTAAAAGTTATGCAAATTCCAAATTAATGACATTGGCGTCATGGAAGCTTACCTCAATACACGTAATCAATTTACAATATCTTACACTGTCAACTTCAAATATATGTAAATATTGTGAGCTGACAAAAATTTTACTGAAGAGAAAAGTCTTTACCAAATCAAACACGTCACACGCGGACTTCAACATTTCGTATGCGCCATGAAAATTGACATAGTTCTCAAGAGAATAGAATAGTGCATATTAGACAAGTTGCTTTCAAGGTATTGAATAATCATTTTCGTGTACACTTGCTCCAATCCAGTTGCTTCAAATCTCTGGTCAAGAAAGTTTTATACATTTAAACATTTAAACATTACCGGAAAGAGACGCCGTGACATTTTAACTATTTGACCAAAGGGCCATTGTGGCGCTCGACAATTATTAAAATATATTCAATAACTCGCTAAACACAACCTGTTTCAAACGTACTATAGCCTGTAGGAAATTCTTTTAAGACGGTGACTGAAATAACTATTTAGATAAAGAAACTACAAAATAAACACTATACTAGACACTTGATGGCAGCCGCCTAGCTCGCCATGGAGGGACAAGTTGCCAACTTAACTCCCTTATACTACTGGAGCAACGAATTTGCATGTTTACAATAACTAGACCAATGAAGAAGTGAAAGAGCGGCTCGTATCCACACACGAGTTAAACCTGGCCAGAGCTTAACAACTGTGCCAGCTGGCGTTAGAGGAGAGAGGGAGGGGAAACAAGAACACAGGATAGCTAAGAAAAGCAAAGAGGTCGCGAACTGAACATAAAAAAAACTGCAGAATTGATGTAAGTTCCAGTAAATACCGCTGCGTACCACTGTCGTCACACACACACACATACACACACAGATCACCAAACGGTGCACCTGCGTTTTATGCTTTCACACAGAAGTAAAACATCTCGCATAGTAGCGAAAGCGTTAAGCATGATTTTTATATCCTCTTCCCAAACGACTACTACTTTGACTGTGACCTTGGAATATTCTAAAACTGAAAAGTCAGCTGGGTTTGACATTAACTTTCGCAGCTCCATTGGTGCAGCTCGTTGCATAGTATATGACTGGACAACAATACTTTGACTATTTGACGGAGTTTTAATGGTTTTTTTTTGATGAATGAAAAATGTTCAATAGTGTTGAACCAGAAGTCTTACTTGCTCAATTAATTGTAACTAACGCATAGTTCAAGGTATGTGCAATTTATTCAGCTTTTATGATTTAATACTTGTTAGTTTCAAGGAAATACTTCCGACATTCTTCTATTTGGTATGGTTACCTCAGAATAAGTTTATTTTTGGGTTGGTTACCTTCTGCAGGACTCCGTCCAACTGGTAGTGATGTGCAAACTTAGTGTTACTTTCTGACAGCGTACTAAGACTGCAATCTATTATATGTTCACTCGACGTCTCTCATTGGCCGGTAGTGTCGTTGGCTGCCACAGAGATCGCTTGTAACCAATTGTTTTATGTCCAACGGTAGAGTGACCAATTTCGTGCAGAGCGCTTACACACGTTAACTGTAATCCCATAAAGACTGTTGCACGATCAACTCATAGATTATTTTCGGGTATATACACAGTATTGAAGTATAGCCTACGACCAAATAATTATTCTAGTTTTACATGCTTATACCGATTAGGAACACGAAGGAACGCTTGAAATGTACAAACTTCATTGGAACCTAGCAAGGAAACTAAATTTCCTCTCTATAGACTTAAAAGTATTGCTCCATAAAGTTAAAGCCTAAAGTTAAGCTGGCCGCTTATCGAGGCCGTAAAGCGATGTGTTCAGAGCTTCGGCCGTTACAAGAATATTCGAAAACTGCTCAACGTGTGTTAGTGGTATCTGCGTAGGAATAGCATGCAAATTGCATTATAACCTGTTTGGAATAAAGTGAGCAAAAAAACCGCTGCTAAAGTTCTATTTTACGCCAATTCGTATGTTTCCGCGTGTAACGGCTAACGACAGCAAACATCTTACATGTCTGGACATATCACTTGATATTTGCGCGTGTAAGGTAAAGTCTGCAGTCAGTATGAATCCGTACAGTTTGATAAAAATGTTTATCATTACAGGTATGAAATACAATTATGTCATTTTCGGTTGATTTTGTTTCAATATTGTTGAATTTAAATAGGAAAATACAAGGAACAGTATTGCGTAATTTCGCTACCAACTATACAAGCATTAAGGGAACTATAATTAATGTTGAATCACATGCAGCAGCGGTTAGTGATATTTTTCAAAGGCTACATTTTTAGTGCTCACTTTATCGCGAACGACCTACAAAGGTCTGTGTACTCATTTCATCATCATTACTACTCATTAAAGCGTATTTTCTAGTGGCCGAAAATGGAAAATATAGTTTTTTTGCGGTCCATTTCAGTAAGGTTAATTCTACTGCAGGTTAGATAGATCAATGTTAAATGTTTGTCACAGGGAATATTTCTGACGCTTGAGTGCTGGAACCGGTAAGAGTTGTAAAATGTCCAATCTCAGAGCTTTCCTGAATTTTAAGTTACATTTAGTAAATATTTTAAAGCGCGAGATTGGTTTCTTGAAGCTTTAAAATTTAGTTGAATGACTTCTTTAATTTCCAATCGTATTTAAGTTCAAATTTACTGTGGTTTCGGATTTTCTGGTCCCGTAGTGATGGCAGCGAAACTAGCGGTAGAAATGTTACCTGTGCTAAACTTTCCGATAAGAATACACATTTTCTTTCTTGACTGTAGTAGAATTAACATTACTTTTTAAATATGAAAATCTTAGCACGGAGTGTCTTTAATGTAATATACGTGTACAATACGCCTGTATATTCTATATTATGTCCTAAATGATATGGTTGTCGGGGAAGTCTTATACTGGCTCGTTGTCGGTGAAACGACAGCATGCCAGAGAGGCTAGGATGAGGGGTTGATGCGCGTGTTGTGTCGTCGTTACTGCTACCAAACATCTTGTACGCCTCTAACAGGCTAAATTATACGTTCATCCAGGCAGCTACCTGAGATGCTGAGCGTTTCCTTTGGCTGCACTTTACATGATGAGTGTTGGTATAGACATGTAGCTCTAGTAGACGCTTGCTCGGGACATCAACTCCAGGCGAAGCCACAACCACAGATCTAATTACAGGGGTGTTGACACACGGGTTGCTGGGAACTACTGCAGTACCAGCAAGTACAACACATGTTATAGGAATCTTCCAGAAGGACTCGTGTGTGTATACAGACACATAGTTCTATGTTTCTCTTGGCCTTACAACCGTGAAGTCGAACGCCTGTCTGGCACGTCCCGCCATCAAGTACGAACACCAGCGGGAACGTTACGCGTTTGGTTTCAAAACAACAATGTTTCCTCTTTATAATAATATCGCACGAGGAAGTTACCCGTGGGCCAGGGTCGCACCCTTGCTGCAGACTTACTACCGGGTCTCTTAGTCTTCTGCCGACCTCGAATGATGAGGTCCTACAATGCAAAAGCGGGGAATGAGAGAGGCGTGAGTACAGAGGTTCCCCAAGAAAACCCGCCGTCAAGCGACGTCGTCTTATTAAGGGTGTTCAGTGCAATAAAGTCAAATTTTATATTTATATGAAACTTTGTTAGTTTTGTAGACGATGCTTATGAGTGCAGTTTCCTCTTACGAAACAATTTTAGCTGGCGTAGTTTTGCCGTAACGGTGCGTCAAAGTCAAAATTTGCGTGTACTGCTGCCGTGCAAATAGTGTAAACCAATTGACTTACGTATGTGAAATAACATACTATAGGGCTACGTAATATAATTTTTGAAAAAATCCCGCGAACTGTATTTGTATTTTTAAAAATTGCTGCATTTGTACTATCTTTATTTAATTTTGCCATTTTTTTTAAATTCAAAATATTACGTTGTAGTTTTTTAAATGTTTTATTGCATTTGTACGTTAAGAGTGAATTATTTTGTTTAAATATGTCATTCTGTTTTCGCTATTTGCATGTCAGTGTAACAATCATATTTTGACTTTGACGCACCGGTACGAGAAAACTATGATAGCTAAAATTGTTTCGTAAGAATAAAATGTAGTCACAAGTATCGTCTAGGAAACTAACAATATTTTATATAAATATTAAATTATGATTTTATCGCAAGTGAACACCCTTAAGTGGGAGTGTTAGACAACTTTGTTGTATTTTCAGTTTTTAAGCCATTATATTTATTAAAATTGTGTTATCAACATTTTCTCTTCGACAAAGCATAGGATATATTACTGGTGAACTACTTTATATAAATAATATTTGAATCTTACATTTATTTGCCATGCATGATCATTGTACGAGAATTTTTAAAAGTTAACCTACAATTCTCTTGCAATGATTCTGAATGAAAATACGCCCTTAATGACAACATAATGTTAATAATGCTACGCCGGATAGTTTTACTAAGATTTCTATAGCATGAAAAATACAACCAAATATAGATAATGAAGAATCACTGTATTTGTTTGAACAATATATTTGTTTATTTATATCGTAATTTTTTCGTAGCAATAAACTCTACTGTATGTCAGATTTTTCACACCTAAGGTATAACACAGTTTGTAATGAAAACAAGGAAAATCAAGTAAAATCAATCGAAACAATTTTTGCGGGCGAATTACAAAATTCCTACATAAAATTGTGCACTGTATGGCTGCACATAGTCTCCAATATTTACGCAGCATTGTGTTGAAAACCGTTTGATTTCTTTGCACGGATGTAACAAATAACTACAGTGCACGGCATGAATCACAGGCATTGTTTGAAATACTCTGCTCGACTCCGCTAGTCATCGTTATAAAATGGAAGCTGCGCAACATTTCCGCTTATCTACTAGCATGAACATTAACTCAAATGAATAATTTGGTGCATAGTTCCCGAATAAAATGTTTTCTTATATACACTGTAAATAATTACAGTATTTCTGTGAAATATATCGCTATATCATAACTACCAATATTTTACTTAATTGTTGACTGTCAGTAAAACTTGTGTAAGTTAAAGGTGAAACCGTACAAGTATTCTTGGAAATATTTTAAAGTAGATGGCGCGGTAATTCCAATACCAACTAGAGCATTACTGCCGTGTTCAATCCTGATACAGTACTCTGTAAAACCTTACGACTATTGTAGTCAGTTCACGATAAATTGAGCGCTGCTCAAATCTTTCTTTCATTAATTTTGTATTCTTATTTACTATTTTTTAACATGAAAACTTTCATGAAACTAAAACCCAGGTTAAACCTTTCACTACTATCAAAACTGATCATCTTTGACCACAGTAAACTACAGTTCTTGGAAATTCTAATTGCTGGGGGGTGCTCAGTTTAAAGTTAGCAGCTTACGTCAATATTATGATTGTTCCTTGGATTTCCTAGCTATTTTCGCCGTCCCATTGTAGTCACCGGTGTTTCAGAAGTAAGCGCACTATAGTTTCCAAGGGACGTTAATGTGAAAACTTACCTTACCGCACTACTCTGAATATATAGTACAAATAATTGCTATAAAAATCGATTCTAATCGATTACAAATGACGTCGGGGTAGCGGTAGCACAATAGGTAGAGGATTCACCTCCCACCAAGATTATCTGGGTTCCATTTCCGGCAGGGTTGGCCCTTGGATTTTCGCGTGTGGGAATCGAGCCGAACGATTCGTTGGTTGGCAGGTTTTGTCTGGGATCTCCCGTTTCCTCCCACCTTTTCATTTCGACGCTTCTCCATTGTAGGGCCTAGCTTCATGTCATTATCAGAGGTAATCAGGTGCCTACAGGCACCCAGTAGTAAGTATGATTACCCTGGCCCTCGAGTACCGTAAGATAATATACGTATGATAATCCAGTAACACCTTTCATTCAACCATGCACATGTTAGTCAAACGACAAATCGTTTGTTAATGCATTGCAATACCAAATATTCGTAATAAGCGAACAGATAAGAGCTCAGCGAGTGAGAGAAGGACTCAGAACGGACACTCTCTTAGTCACTGATAGCTCTCAGTCTGTTGCAGTTGACAGACATTAAAAACTGCCAAAGTATTTTTACTAAATAAAGTTCTATCCAAAATGTTTTACTATTACAAGAGACGATGGTTTATCGCGGGTAAAACTTGACTGTTTGCTGGATTTCAACACACGTTCAACTTATTAGATTATTATTGGTTTTAGCTTGTACTTGGAGCTGTTATCCTATTTGACTGAGCAAATAAGAATCCCGATATTTTAATATTTGATGAGTGTTGTTGGTCTGCAGATAGCTACGTTGTGCCAAACATATATCACAGATTCATACATCTCGCAAGAAACCACAGTGTTTTCAAGGGTATGTTGGCACAAAACATTTTCGCGATATACCATCGTCTCTGACTATTGCACGACATTTATATCTTTCCGTATTTTCTCAAGGATACACACACAGAATCGATGCGAATTATTTGGGTTATTACTAAAAACACTGGTAAATTGCGGGAAAAGTTGATTGTTTGCTAATCTCCAACATGCGGTGCATAACACTGAAGGTTTTGCAGCTATATTGGCTATCGACTATCGTATATATGAAGCACTGTATCACTCTTAAATAGACCCAATTAGAACTGTACAGTTTTAACACAGAACGTGTGTGATTTGCCAGAAATCTGTTCTCTCGTGTCACGATTGAGATACTACAGTTTATTGGAGACTATGTTAAATATTTTTGCTATTTTCCAAAGTTTCCAGTTATTACTAAGGAACGGTATATTTCGCGAGTTCAAGAACTATCATATTATAACCCACTGTCATGTGTAACTCAAGTCCCGACCATTTTTCCATTTACTGTTACTCACCAGAACAACAGACAACGGATGTAAAGGCGGAGCTTGATTTTACATAGGACAGTGCTTTCTGACATGAAGATCACTGAACTCGCAACATTTTCCTTTCCCAAGTTATCACATAATCCATTTGTGTTATTTTTAAATTCACGCCTAGAACTGCAGTGCGAGAATTCAAAACATATAAATGTGGATTTACATTTCGTTCATTCACTTTTTCAAAATTATATTCGGGTATGATGATCAGTTTCTGAGAGAAAGGTAAAGAGAGAACAACGGAAACTTTATATTTCGGGATTTTCTCGAGCTTAACGTGAACGACATACGGTAAAACGGCGTTACGTCAAAGGAGTAATTAAGTATGTGTGTTGTAAGTCACCTAAAACGATAACTGCCAATTTCAATCAGTTTAATATTTTGCAGGAACTGAATCATTGGTTTCTTAAGTAACATACCAACACTTAGAATGACAACCTGCCAAGAATGCCGAGCAGTGTTCAGAGATTCGGTAAGTAAATTATTATTCAAAAACAATCAACGTACATGATTGACGTCAGTGAAGTAATAACATTCAAAAAACGGTTCACGCATGTGTACCCATTTCAAGTCCTCCACTGATTTTAAAAGCGTATTGTCTCATAGCTTAAAATTTGGAAAATTGGTGTTTTTGCAGTTATGTTTGGTAGGTACGAAAAATTTATTGACGGATCTTTAAAATTATAGACGTGCACAACACACCTTCACATTTAATGCAACGTCACAGTATTGATAGGATCACCGCATTAAGTTTCCGATAATAGTGAGCTATCAGTGAGAAGACTAGACACGATACTTTCAGCAGTGACTTTTTAACTTAAGGTTGCTGCCTGGGTGAACGTGTTTTGAGCCTCTGAAGCCTAGAAGTTCAGAAGTGGCGAGGACGACAGAGAAGGCGCATCACGCCTCACTCTAGCATGTATGCGCAAGACACTGAACTGGCGTACATTCTTCTCGCCGACATCTCGTCTCTACGAGATAATCAAAGGTTAACCTTATCGCTGTAAGACGCAATATACAAGTTAAAAGGTGTATTGTATACGCCAATACCATTTAAAAGATTCTGCGCTAATATTTATAAACTTAAAAATGCCCCCAAAATACCCATTTTCGTCAGAGAGAAATTATGTTTTAGAAATAAATGGAGGAACTTAATTGGTATGCACACGTGTAACGCTCATTGAAGGCTATTCCTAAGCAGACTTCGCACATACGTTGAGTAATTTTCGAATACAATTGTATTTGACGAACTTAGCACTAATGGCACGTTTAGATGTTTTAACATTCAAAATAAAGTGTTACCGTGGACACAAGCAACCACTCGAGCGTGAAATGAATCTTAACTGCAATTGGCAATCAGAAGGAATTAAACAAATATTGACTCATGCCTTTTACACAGTTCTGCAGTCGAGGCAGCCTACCGCCTTTAAATTTAAGGGGATGACGCACAGAACATTTGTGTTGTTTCAATAATTTTTAAAAACGTGCGAGATGTGGCATTCTCACTCTTTATTACAGAAATGAACATTCTTTAGCCTTCACAGTTTTTGTATACCGGCATGTCAAAGTCTAAACAGTGTCACGGGTTCCGTCATTATATATATATATATATATATATATATATATATATATATATATATATATATATATATATATATATATATATATATATA
>PNEQ01081325.1:92099-109278 GCA_003012365.1 Medauroidea extradentata | reverse complement strand
GTTGTAGCAACGTGCAGGATGTGTGCTATTAATGTGCTGGCAACGTCACATTGCAACGTTGCCTGCACGAGACATTGGCACGTTGCCTGCACCTATTCTGCACATTTCTGGCACATCACAGCACGTTGTAGCAACGTCACAATGTTACAGTGTAACGTGCAGGCAACGTGCAGGCAACGTTGCCGTGCTGTTAGGGATCCAAATGCCCGGCCGGGCAGCCGAGGGTCTGTTGCTGCGGCCTGTAGCACTACCTGCTAGACTGCACTCGCCACCACCAACGGATGTTGTCGCTGCCTGCTACCGTAGCCGGGGGCTGCACGCCTGCAACAGGTGGCTGTGAGGCGCCACATAACCTTTAAATAAACCCGATAATATAATGTTACAGAGTAGCCAGTCCAGATAATGACAACACATTAATAAAACACTCTTTGTAATGATTCAAAATCGATCTAACACATTCCTGTCGAAGTTGACACATAAGAAATTCCTCATGTTATTTGAATATATACGACTTCAATGTCTTACCTAACATCTGAAAATGATTTTATAAAAGTAAATTTTACTAATTAAAATTAGTGTTTGTTGCATATCGTCCAATTTCAACTAAACTTTGTTTGTGGAAATTTAATAATTCACTGCAAACATAGTAATAACAGCTACTTCAGAGAGTTATTTTGCAAGTATTCAATGAAAAAATATGGATCCCTGCAAAAAAGTGCATATATAATATGATATTACGTAACCGATAATATTAGCAATAACATTGTATGTCCAGGGCGTGGTATCATATCCCGAGTTCATACCTCCTTCTGGGCGTCCACTGGCATCAGCCTGCCGTGAACGATGACATGAAATTAGGTCTTACAATGAAGTAGTTACAGTATGCGTAGAGCGGGGAACAGGAACAATCAGATATAAAATCCGCCAGTGAACAGAAATATCCGCAACGGAGCCAACATGCAAAACATTTGTGTCCGACCAGGCTGAAAAAAGAACGCAGATAATTTTAAATCTGAGGTCAGAGTAATGTTTAATTTGAACCAACATTAGGGATATCCGTTTAATTGCTATACTGGTAACTTCTTGCTGTAAGTGATTTTGTATTAGTTTGCTGAACTTGAGTTTTGGATACTAAAGAAAAATGTTAAAGCGCTTTTTACAGGCCACTACTCATACAGTACATTAAAAAAATCCATTAGATAGGACCTTAACTTGGTTAAAAATGACATTAAGCTGAACAACCGTGTCAATTTATAAAATTCATATAATGTTACTTTTTAATCGGTCGTTATCACATTAAACTGTGAGTAAAATTAAATTTAAAATAAGAAATATGCATTATACCGATTTGAGCAGGATGCCTAGTTGCTGTAGCCAATTTACCACTGCAATACAGTGACAGATGGGCGGATGCGTCAATCTTCGACTCGACCACCATTTTGGATCTTAACTATACTTTGACCTTCGTAAATTAACACTACATTTCAGTTCAGTAGTATAATTTAGCCGATACTTGAACAAGGGTATGGGGGATAGGATTTTAGGAGTCGAGGATCACGTCACCGCCGCCATCTTGGATGATGTAATTATCCCGTTTTTACTCAAAATTTTCCTTTTTTTACCTCAAAATCATTACAGTTTCGCATTTTTACCCCAAATTTTTCTTTTTTCCTTCAAAAATTCCCGAATTTCCCTCAACATTTTCCGGAAAATTAAACTAATTCTCAAAAATACCATACTGCACAATCAGTCTGGAGGAGGCTGAATACAAAGCAATAGCAGACTTAATGAGCAATATTTCCCATCGACTATCCTGTTTCCGGCATCCATCTTGTCCTCGATACCTGTCATCAATTGTCTTACTTAAATTTAGGCAACATTCTTGAAGGGGTATACTCCGAGTTTTCCGAAAATTTTTCTAATTCGCATTCGTATTAACCCCTGCTCATACCTCATTATGTAAAAATGCATTTCTAGTAAAAAATAAGTTAAGTTATTAACTATACACAGCTGAATTAGTTCCCCCCACTCTTCCCAATGCTAATAACATAAACCCGACTCATATCTTAGCAATCCCCGAACTATTACCATGAAATCCAATAAAATAAAATAAAAGTGGGTTTCTCCAAGTCTTCCGAAAATTAGTCTAATTTACATTCCAAACACACCCCTATCACACCTTATAACAAAAAAGATCTCTTTAACAAAATCTATTCAATTAAATACCTATGTTACAACTGTGTAAGCTCTCCCACCTTCTCTCATGCTAAAAACAATAACCCGACTCCTGTCTTAGCTATCCCCGAACGATCTCCAATAAATCCAATCAAAAAAACTATAGTGGTTTTCTCAGAGTCGTCCGAATTTTTTTCCATTTATCATTCCTATAAACACCTAACCATATTTCATTATGTAAAAACATATTTCTAGTAAAATAATTTAAGTAATTACCTATATTGCACCTGAACGAGGTACCCTAAACCTTCCCCATGCTAATAACTTAAACCCGACTCTTATTCTGTCTATTCCCAAACCAGTTTCAATAAATTCAATCAAATAAATTATGGAGGTTTTCTCAGAGTCTTCCAAAATTTTTTCTTATTTGCCTTTCTATCGCCCCCATTCACTTTTCACAATGTAAAAACCATATTTTAAAAATGAATTTAAGTAATTAACTGTACACACCCGTGCGAAATCCCCCACCACATCATCTAGCTATAAGAGAACTATACCCAATAAATCCAATCAAATAAATGTTGGGCTCTCCCCCGAGTTTTCCGAAAACTTTTCGATTTCGCATTCCAATCTAACTTCACTTACACCTCATACAATAATATTTTTTTATATTAAATTAAAAAGTAATCAACACTAAATGCTTAGAAGTGGCTTCCATAATACTCCACCATATTTTGTGCTTAAGTCACTCCCAGACATCTCCCCACTACCCTCATCATCACCAGTCTTTTCTAACCTTCCCCTTTCTTTCTAAGTCACTACATGCATGCTAAGTACGTACACATAATGTGACGCTGCTCCCCTCCATATTACACCATCCTGCACCACCTCCTCCTACTCCTCGTCGAGTCAGCACACACATGTGTCGTAGTATGGTGCAATACTAACCTTTGTTCTTCCCCTCACTCTCCCATCACATTAGTCGGCACATTCCTGAGATGTGGCATCATATTGGCATTGCAACATGGCACAAGCCCGTAGACGACTTTCAGTATCATTCTCGCGAGCACATTTCCCCCCGAATCACTTCACAACTCCACTCTAACCAGCCCTGACCTAGCAGTACCCAAGTGATCTCCTGTCAATACATCTAAAAATTAGAGGGTTCCACGAGTCTTCCAAACAGTGTTTTACTTTTCATTCCAACCAGGACCCAATCATATCTCAAAAAGCTAAACTGTTTTGTTGTAATTTTAATAAAATAAGTAACTAACCAACATATCATACCGAGACGAGAAACATGGAACACACTGGTCCCCCCAACCACCATAAAAACCTAAACCAGACTCTCATTCTAAGTATGCTATTACATTTCAAATACTATTCAAATTAAAAACAGAATTTTCTACGACTTCTCCGAATATTTAAGCAATTGTACAGTTCCAACATACCTGTAATTTACTTAAAAATAAAAAGTATTTAATTACGTAAAAAGCCAACATATCTTACCTGGGCAAGCTCCAATAACAAACAAGCTTCCCCTACCATTTCACCCCGACTATTATTTCTACTGCAAATATTTACTTATGTGTATGCAGCTACCTTAAAATCAATTCCTATATAACACAACCGACAATTTATACTCATACAAACTTCATTAGCATACTAGCAACCCCCACCACCATTTTTTACAGGCATATAATAAGTCACACGCAGGCACCCACCTATCTCCCCTCATATTTTACCACTAACCTTTACTTTTACATCTTCTCACGAGTAAGTACATACATGCTCACCACATGTCTATCACATGGCCAGCGCGTTTCCAGTGCATGAACCCTCCGCTACAAATGAAGCACCATTTCATGATAGCTTATGGTAACACTTCTTATCAAGCTTACAAATGCATTTGTTGCAGTGCGGTACAACACCCACCATTAGAACTCCTCCTCCCACTCCCACCACAAATGAAAATACGATACATTGATGTATCAACATTTGTAGTCTCGAAGAGCACTGCAATACTGCACCCACCATGCAAAAACAATCATAAGTATTGGAACATATACCCAGCATCACAGATAAAATTGCATTTTAACGCCACGTATACCTTTAAATAAACAACCTAAAACATTAACATAACCGAGAGTTCTAGAGAATACTTTGGAACAGACATTTCACATACAACATAATAGTCTCACAGTTCTCCAGCAATATGCCAGAAACAACGCGCACATGTTTAACACCTTATGTATAGGTACGATAGAAACTAGGCACATACCACTGGGTAGGATTTAACGTACATTTGCTTCACTACCTTACCTCACAGCTCACCACCCTCCTCGCCAACCCAATCAAATTCACTTCAATATGACCCCAAATTTATGTTAACGCCCTTCACGACACAGCAGACACTTGTTTGCTCAACCATATCACTTGTAAAAGGATCAAGATTAGATTCCCTAGTACAAACATACACTTTGCTTAGAATTTTTCATATCATCATTTAAGGTCAATGCTTGTTTCAATCACATGAACTGACTATGGCTAATTCAATCCATGTTCACCGGTTTTCATAAGTGAAAGACCAGTCCCTGACGATGCCGAGATATCAAATCGCAAGTACCTGTCTACTGTCGACCTAACTACATGCAATTGTCTATTCTAGTATGAAACAAACAAACATATAAAAATGTGCTCGCTGCAAACACATTCATATTTATACACAAAACAATGAAACTCTTTATTCAAAATCATTATGCTTCACACACCACACTCCGAACCACACCCACACACAATTAATAAAAAAACCACACACCGTACACACCACACAAACCACGCGAATCTAAAACACACTCCACATAACTACACGTCCTACATGCCACACACACGTACCAAACATACACACCCTCCTACAAACTCAGTCATAGGCACACCGTTACTGTCGTCTTTAAATTTGTGTATAACCATTTTGTTTTCAAGCACGTAGCTTGGATGACAGACAGGATAGGCGGCTGTATTGAATTCATTCTGGAATTTAGGAACGGTGAAAATGGCTTGGTAAAAGTCGCCTGTTCGTATTTCGTAGATGAAACTGTCGGTGTTCATGTAGACCAACTATAAGTCATCACCGCACTTAACTTCATTATATCATAATGGAACCCGTACACAGGTGTATTCGACAGGTCAAGTACAGCAAGGCAGGGATAGATAGGCTTTTCGAACAAGATTGCTTTATGCTCGAGTTTCACAAGCGACAGGTTTTCTGAGTAAATATATCTGTCTTTCAAGGTAGGTTGAAGGAGTCAGTCCGTAGGAGTCAGTTCGTTGGAGTCAGTCCATAGGAGTCAATTCATAGGAGTCAGTTCGTAGGAGTCAGTCCGTAGAGGTCAGTGCGTAGGAGTTATCGCCAGGACAATGACAGTGAATCGAGAACTTCCTATAAATTGTATAGTGAACTTGTCACTGGGAAATTTTATAGGTGTGTAAGGGGATGGTTGTTATGAGTGTGGATACATAGGCGGAGGAGTATAGAGCATATAACGACTGTCACTTTAATGGAAATTACATTGGTGTGCTTGTAACCACTGTAATATTGCTTAGAAGACTTTCGAAGGAACATCCTATGTATTTTAACAACCTAGCATATGATTAAATCTTTAATTTCGTAGAACTTGCATAGGTGATCAAGGACATTACTGTCAACCTGCACAACAAATAAATTAAAAACTTCCCGGTGACAAGTTCACTATACAATTTATAGGAAGTTTTCGATTCACTGTCAGTGGCCTAGCGATAACTCCTACACACTGACCCCTACAGACTGACTCCTACGAACTGACTTGTATTGACTCCTACGGACTACCTCCTACGTACTGACTCCTACGAACTGACTCATAGGAACTGATTCCTACGGACTGACTCCTTCAGACTGATTCCTACAGACTGACTCATTCAACCTACCTTCAAAGACATATATATTTACTCAGAAAACCTGTTGCTTGTGAAACTCGAGCTGAAAGCAATCTTGTTCGAAAATCCCATTTATCCGTGCCTTGCTGTACTTGACCTGTCGAAGACTCCTATGTACCGGTTCCATTATGATAAAATGAAGGCTAAGTACGGTGATGACTTATCGTTGGTCTACATGGACACTGACAGTTTCATCTACGAAATACGAACAGGCGACATTTACCAAGCCATGTTCAACGTTCCTAAATTCCAGAATGAATTCGATTTAGCAACATTTCCTGTAGGTCATCCAAGCTACGAGCTTGAAAACAAAACGGTTATTTACAAATTTAAAGACGACAGCAACGGTATGCCTATGGCTGAGTTTGTAGGAGGGTGTGTATGTTTGGTATGTGTATATGGCGTGTAGGACGTGTGGTTATGTGGAATGTATTTAAGATTGGCGTGGTTTGTTCGGTGTGTAATTTGTGCGATTTTTTAAATTAATTGTGTGAGAGGGTTGTGGTTAAGAGTGTGGTGTGTGGATGTGTTTATGTAGAGGGTGTTTGTGTGTATGGTGTACGTAGTGTATTTGTGGGTATGTTGATAATAGATGTTTTGGGGAGTATGGTGTGAGTGCCTGTTGGTGTGCATATGCAGATCATAATGATTTTGAGTAGAAAGCTTCATTGGTGTGTGTATAAGTCTGCATGTGTTTGCAGCGAGCACTATTTGATATGTTTCGCTGTTTCATACTAGAATAGAAAATTGCATGTAGGTAGGTCAGACAGTAGACAGGTACTTGCGGTTTGACATCTCGGCATCGTCAGGGACTGGTCTTTCAATTAAGAAAACCGGTGAAGACGGATTGAATTAGCCATGGCCAGTTCATGTGATTGATATATGATTCACCTTAAATGATGGAATGATAAATGCTAAGCAATGATAAAAAGTGTGTAAGTTTGTACTAGGGAATCTAGTCCTGATCCTTTTACATGTGATATGGTTGAGCAAACATGGAATCTGCTGTTTTGGGATGGGCGCTAACATAAATTTGGGGTCATATTGATGTTAAATTAATTGGGTTGGTGAAGATGAGGTGAGCTGTGAGGGAAGGTAGTGAAGCAAATGTACGTTAAATCCTACCCAGTGGTATGTGCCTAGTTTATATCGTACCTATACATAAGGTTTTAAACATGTGGGAGTTGTTGCTGACATATTGCTGGAGAACTGTGAGACTATTATGTTGTATGTGAAATGTCTGTTCCAAAGTATTCTCTAGAACTCTCGGTTATGTTAATGGTTTAGGTGGTTTATTTAAGGGTATACGTGGCGTTAAAATGCAATTTTATCCGTGATGCTGGGTATAATAATAGTATTTTCCAATGCTTATAATGGTTTTTGCATGGTGGGTGCAGTATTGCAGTGCTCTTCGAGACTACAAATGTTGATACATCAATGTATCGTATTTTCCTTTTGTGGTGGGAGTGGGAGGAGTAGTTCTAATGGTGGGTGTTGTACCGCACTGCAACAAATGCAATTGTAAGCTTGATAAGAAGTGTTACCAGAAGACATCATGAAATGGTGCTTCATTTGTAGCGGAGGGTTCATGCACTGGAAATGCGCTGGCCATGTGATAGATATGTGGTGAGCATGTATGTAGTTACTCGTGAGAAGATGTAAAAGTAAAGGTTAGTGGTAAAATATGAGGGGAGATAGGTGGGTGCCTGCGTGTGACTTATTATATGCCTGTAAAAATGGTGGTGGGGGTTGCTAGTATGCTAATGAAGTTTGTATGAGTATAAATTGTCGGTTGTGTTATATAGGAATTGATTTTAAGGTAGCTGCATACACATAAGTAAATATTTGCAGTAGAAATAATAGTCGGGGTGAAATGGTAGGGGAAGCTTGTTTGTTATTGGAGCTTGCCCAGATAAGATATGTTGGCTTTTTACTTAATTAAATACCTTTTATTTTTAAGTATGTTACGGGTATGTTGGAACTGTACAATTGCTTAAATATTCGGAAAAGTCGTAGAAAATTCTGTTTTTAATTTGAATAATATTTGAAATGTAATAGCATACTTAGAATGAGAGTCTGGTTTAGGTTTTTATGGTGTTGGGGGGGCCAGTGTGTTCCATGTTTCTCGTCTCGGTATGATATGATGGTTAGTTACTTATTTTATTAATATTACAACACAATAGTTTAGCTTTTTGAGATATGATTGGGTCCTGGTTGGAATGAAAAGTTAAACACTGTTTGGAAGACTCACGGAACCCTCTAATTTTTAGATGTATTGACAGATCACTTGGGTACTGCTAGGTCAGGGCTGGTTAGAGTGGAGTTGTGAAGTGATTCGGGGGGAAATGTGCTCGCGAGAATGATACTGAAAGTCGTCTACGAGCTTGTGCCATGTCGCAATGCCAATATGATGCCACATCTCAGGAATGTGACGACCTATGTGATGAGAGAGTGAGGGGGAGTACAAAGATAAGTATTGCACCATAGTACGACACATGTGTGTGTTGACTCGACGAGGAGAGGGAAGGTGGTACAGGATGGTATAATATGGAGGGGAGGAGTGTCACATTATGTGCACGTACTTAGCATGCATGTAGTGACTTGGGAAGAAAGAGGAAAGCTAGAAAAGGCTGGTTATTATGTGGCGAAGGGGGAGGTGTCTGGAAGTGTCTTAAGTGCAAAGTATGGTGGGGTACTAAGGAAGCCTCGTCTAAACTTTAAGTGTTGATTGTTTTTAAATTTAATTAAAATATATTTATGTATGAGGTGTAAGTGAGGTTAGGTTGGAATGTGAAATCGAAAAGTTTTCGGAAAACTCGGAGGAGACGCCAGTAGTTTATTTGATTGGATTTATTTGGGAATATTTCTGGTTTAGCTAGGTGATCTGGTGGGGGCGTTCGCCCGGGTGTCATACAGTTGTTTACTTAAAGTCGTTTTTTAAAATATTGCTTTTAACATTGTGAAAAGTTTGAATGGGGGTGATAGGAATGCAAATATGAAAAATTTTTGAAGACTCTGAGGAAAACAGCCATAGTTAATTTGATTGGATTTATTGAAACTGGTTCGGGAATATATAGAATAGGAGTCAGATTTAAGTTATTAGCATGGGTAAAGGTTAAGGAACCTCGTTCAGGTGCGGTACATTTAAATACTCAAATTAGTTTACTAGAAAGATGTTTTTACATAATGAAGTATGGGTAGGGGTTGATAAGAATGATAAATCGAAAAACAATTCGGAAGATTCTGGGAAAACCGGTATAGTTTATTTGATTGGATTTAATGGGGATCGTTCGGGGATAGCTACGTCAGGAGTCTGGTTAAAGTTATTAACATGATTAGAGGGTGGGGGAGCCCATACAGGTGTAATATAGGTATTTACTTAAATATATTTTGTTAAAGAGATCATTTTTGTTATGAGGTGTGATAGGGGTGTTCTTCAAATCATAAATTAGAAAAATTTACGGAAGACTCGGGGAAAATCCCTATTTTTTATTTTATTGGACTTCATGGTAACAGTTTGGGAATTGCTAAGATATTAGTCGGGTTTAGGATATTAGCATGGGTAGAGTAGGGGGACCTTATTCGGCTGTAGTGTAGTAAATTACTTATTTTATTTTTACTAGAATAATATTTATACATTATTAGGTAGGTGAGTGGGGTTGGTAGGAATGCGAATTAGAAAAATTTTAGGAAGACTCGGAGTAAACCCCTTCTAGAAGGTTCCCTACATTTAAGTAAAACAATTGATGACAGGTATCGTGGACAAAATGGACGCCAGAAACATGATAGTCGAGGGGGAATATTGCTCATTCAGGCTGCTATTGCTCCATATTCAGCCTCCTCCAGCCTGATTGAGCAATATGGTATATTTGAGTATTTGTTTAATTTTCCGGGAAAATGTTCAGGGAAATTCGGAAATTATGAGGAAAAAAAGGGAAATTTTGAGGTAAAAACGGAAAATTGACGTCATCCAAGATGGTGGCAGTGGTGTCATCCTCGAATTCTACAATCCTATCCCCCATCCCCTTGTGCCAGAATCGGCCAAAATATACTACTCACTTCATGGCAAACATTTCCAGATAATACGAATAAAGTCTAAAACCGCGAGGAAAATCCCCGAAATTCTAAAAAAAAAAAAAAAGTAAACAAGGAAATAAAATTAAGAAAGAATCGGAAAAATTCCAAAGCTACTAAAAGCACAAAAATTTCTAAAATGTTTGTAATTGCATTAGTTTAATAATTGAACAGTTCTAACAATAGAGATTGTATCATACAATGCAACTGTATTTTGCTCTGTTCTCCTTATTCTTTTGTTTATCTAGCGCACACGATGGACTTTATTATTAGGGTACCATTAATTTTTTGAGGTGTACTATAATTATCCATCCATGTTACTCAAACACAGTAAAGATTTTGTGCTTTAATAAAAAAAAGTTCTTCGTAAATTACTTTCTAAACTATCTTCTTGTCAGTTTGCATAAATATTGTAAGCTTTACAGGCAATGCTTGGAAATATGACTGTACATTTACAAAATTTTTTAAATATACACAAATTATTTATACATTTTAAATAAATGGTTGTACATTTTACAGAATTCGTTTGATGTGACACAAAAAATATATAATTGGCAACCAGTTTTCGAAAATATTTTTGTAAATGTACGAGAGATTTTGTAAAATGTGACAGACTGATTGAGGTTATTTTAATTCATAACAAACACTTTGTTCATAAAAAATATATTTCGTAGGCTCCCCCATGTATATGGAAAATTTTGACCAATTTAATGACCTGCGAAATTCTGTTGTTGAAGTAGTGTCTGGATAGATAAATATTTTTTAATTAGTTTACAACTTTTTTCTGGTGAAAAATAGATTTTTTGTTGCTCACACACAGCATTGTCTTTGTGACATTAAAATGTACTTTTTATTAATTTATTAGAGATATATTAAAAAAAATTTTTTTTTTGCATATTTATAGTCCTAGCCCTATGTTAGCGGACTACGGGAACTGTTGTATTTAACAGCTATTTGGATGGTCATGAATAATGGAAAGGAATGCTGATTTTCTTTCAAAAGTGATGTTCTCGGAAGAAATTGGATGTGCATATTTCGATGAGACCACTGCTTTTATGTTTAGTAACATTAGTCTTAATATTAATATAGTTGGGAATAAAACATTACAACTATGTAAATGCTGACTTAAATATACATAAAAAGTGTACGTGATATTAGGGACTACATTACTTGGTAAGAAAGAGGAGAACATAATGTTTAATAGTACATAATAACATTTGACTTCATTAAAGGATGTGCTGATGGTATCTGCACATAAAATTAAACTAAGTAATTTTTATAGTTGAAGTATCGATTTATGTTCTACAACTCGAATTTTACTATCCATAAAAATTAGTAATTCCAATAGCACATTACAATATGCAATGAAATTGTATAAATAATTCTAAATTATAAACTGACATAAAATATATCAATAATGCCAATATGATGAGTAAAAGTATTACATTGGCTTTATTAAGTCAATATTTCCGTCTCCTCATTTGTAACGGTAGCTGGAATTCTGCCTTCAGATCTTGAGGCAAGCGTCGTATAACAGTGAGTACCTTTCCGCGCATAGTTAATAGTTTCGGTCTACAGTACGGCACTATTACTCGTGCTGCAATTACAATAGCACGATAGGCGCGGCGTGAATATGACGCGAATAACAAAATCTGTCTGTCAATAAGTTCTGAGGATTCTGTGAAGTCAGTGCGAAAAATATGGCGGACACGTCGAGAATTACTGGCGTCGCGGAAGCAACAAAACCGATAAGCGGAGATTATTTTGTTTCGAAATGTTTGGTGAAACTATTTAGTTGGTAGTAACTTGCATTTATTTATTTTACAAGCGATTTTTATTTGTTATTTTAAGCAAATTATTACCTTTCTAGGCAAACCTTTTAATGTCATAAGTTTCATGTTTCGGAAGGCCAGTGGGTATTTAAAGTATATTACAAATAAACGGAAAAAAGTTTGAACACTGTAAACACCTATTGCTTTCGTACAAGAGGTTAGTACGTAGTTGCAGGAAACTATTTATGACTTAAGTTTAATTTAATTTTGTTATTTGTTGCGCAGCAGATGAACTATAGTGTCTGCAATAAGGAGAATTTTCAGTGTCTCATCGCGCTCTTAGTCTCACGTTCGTCACGCTGTGGTGCTTTCAGCATCATGTCCAGACATCACCAAATAGTACTAGTGTGCGATCTAACGTGGAGCAACAGAAAACTTCACAATGTCTTTGAATTTTTCTTGTAATGGGACAGAATGACAAACTGTAATATTGTGGACATTCGCCATTGCGATATATGTCGTCCCAGAAATAATATAATGAGCCTAAAAAAACAACGAAAAACGAAAAATGAAATGAAACACTTCATTAAACATATACACAAAGCGAATCAAATGCCAAATAGTACCTACAGCATTAGATCCGCACAACTGGCTGGACGAGTGTCTTCACAGTGGATTGGGGTAAAGGCGCACCATTTTTCAGGTTTTTTCTTAATATTGTTTGTAATTATTGATTAAAATGGACTGTATTAATATAAAACATATTCAATCATTAAACTAAATTTCTACATATAATTTTATGAAAATTTAATATTTAAGTATTATTTTACTGTGTCCGGCCTTACTACAACACACTATGGGGTAAAACTGGACATACCTAACAAACTTCATATAAACGACTTTAGAACTATTATGGTAAACTTGGACACATTAATTTGTGAAATTAACCATTTTGAAGGATATATTTCACAATTTATACATAAACTATCCATATAGGGTATAAAAAAGGAAATAATTTAATAAACTATGGATATACAAAATTATATAAAATTTACTAAGGGATTCAAATATAGCTTTATGAGAGTAAATTATGCTGTTTTGCATAAACAAGTACAAAACGCATGTGAAATAACACTAAATAATACACTCATGAACATAGGCTAAGTCTGTACAATTGGTCATCGTATAAAGTATATTGTGTGTCTATATATATATATATATATATATATATATATATATATATATATATATATAAACTCTTTATACGATGAACAATATAGGCCTATACATAAACATACATTGGGAAATTCAGTTGACCAAAAAAAGTTGTCTTACACATTAAAACCAAGAAAAATAAACATTTCCCAAACATTTAAATGTAACATTTAAATGTGACAATTAATGAAACCCTTTGCATCCCCCTCAAATCCTTGCCAACTAATATTGACAGAATTTATAATTATGTTAATAAGGAAATGTCAGGAACCTCAGGAAACACGAAGAAGTCTTCTTTCTTGCCCTTTTCTTACGCATGGAATTCGCCTTGTAACTATCTTCTTGCTGTGTGATAATTTGGCCAGCATATAATTTTTCTCTCTGATCACCTTCCATTAGCAATTTGACTATAAATTAGTCCTCATTTATAAGCTGATCGATTTCAATCTGCTCCTGTGACATTGACGAGCTTGTAGTGGCTTCAGTTTATGTTTCCCTTTCAGTTTCCACGCCATTCAGATGATCAGGATCATCAACGATTTCCTCGTGTACTGCATTTGGCATGACTTTATTCACAATTCCCTTTATTTTCTTTAAGATGTTCACATCCTTCTCACACACGCATTTGCCGGGTTTTCCGAGCAGCCTTTGCCCACGACTAACAGGTGTTCTCTCTGACTGAATATTGTTTCTTGGTCCAACACCATGTGCACTTTTGAGGTGCTCCACAAAAGTGTTTGCCTACGAGTTGTCTGACGTGGGACAACCATTTTATTCTTCTGATGCTTCTGGATGTAACTCTGCTCGGTTTGGCATCGTTCACAATACAGCATCGCGGTTTATAAGGATGATTCCGAAGGCTCTAAATCCTGATACTATGTTTTTAGAGCAATTTGCACGCACACGTTCAAAAGCAGTTTTCAGCACTGTGCGGAAAATCTGCTTTTAAAAACTCCTCACGGTTATTTTGTTTCCATTCTTTCGTCAGGCTCGTTTTACTGGTCGGAAGAATGGCACATCCAACGACTGAGTTAAATATGTTGTGTTTGGTGGGAGAATAATAAATACAATATTGTTTTCTTCACAAGCCCGTACCACCTGCAATACTATGTGACTCGCAAGGTTGCCACCCATGACTGCTTATCGCCCTTCCAGGTTTTTGCAGATACGGCAAACAAACAATTGAAAACCAATAGTGCTCCGTATAGAACCAACCCCTTTTATTGCTATTGTAACGCGATCCTTCGGTTCCACCTTCAACCCAATCAGGATAAATGTACGTGGCCTTAAACGATATATGGCGAAAGCAAAGTTCCGTTCCCTGCAGCTGCAACCGTGACACTTGTCGATGATTTTGAGGTGTTCATCACTCGCTCTGGATGTCGTGTTCCCCTTCTAACTATTACACGGTCACTCCCGGGATCATTGGTATAGTTTGTTTCATCGTAGTTTATGTTGGCTGCTGGGATCCTCATGTTTCTTCCAAGTAGTCAAAATAAGAGTTCGCTATGTCTGGCGTAATCTCGACTCGGACAAGCTTCACATTTTTACAAAAGCGAACTGACAACTCAGGATGGTGTTTCTAAACTGTGACGCCCATTCACGGCCAGAAAGGTTATCCTAGAATCGAATTTCACTCTTTCCTTCTCTGTTCAAGGAATATTGCCCCAAATTCACATGTCTAATGATTGTAGATGAAATCCCAGACTTGTAGAAATGTGTAGTCCTTTTATTAACACTTCTTCTTAAAATCACTTAGAGCAGTAGGCCTTCCATGCCTTATCGGCTAATGTGATTTTCGAAACAGAGTACTTTCAACATCACCAAGAATACTGTTTACCCCTTTCTCTAATTCTCGGATGGCCCTTGCCATAGCAGCCTCGGAATATTTGAAAAGCTAACTTGGTCCAATTTTGATTTTGTGGTGTCTTGGCATGTCCGGTTTTCCTGACATAAGTCACGTTTTTATTAAAATTACCTATAAAATACAGAAATAACCTTCAAACTTATAATACTGGCGAACTAATGTAGGCTACATGTTACTATTTCGTAATGTAGTTAATTAAAACACCTACTCAAGCAATAAATTTCACTTACAAAGAGGTTTTGAGCAAATTTTAACATTTAGACTAATTTGATTCCACCAAACAATAATAATCGCATGCACAAATATCAACTATAACAACTTTCACATATCATCACAGTAGTACCAAATAAAATATATTTAAAGAAATGTATATTTGTACAAAAAGTTATAATTTTAGATTGCAGCATACTCGAAAATTTATACAACGAAAATGACTGACTTTTCCTGACAAATGCCATATTTTTAATAAATATTAGCTATAATATAAAGACACAACCTTTACCCAAATAAAATTGGCGGCATACTGCAGTTACATATAACTATACCAAAAATTATAACGTAGATCATGTAAATAAACAAAAAAATTTACTTACGAAGAGGTTTTGAGCTAATTTAAGAAATCAGGTTCTTTTCATTCCACCGAAACAAAAATAATTGCACACACATGTATCAACAACAGCAACTTTTACATATCCCACACAGGACAGTTTTCTTGCAGAATCATAACAGTTACATAACTCTTGTAACATTGGTAATGTTTCAGAAATGTAACAATATTTAACTGTTTGTTTTCAGTTACATAACGTTTACGGAGATATTTTCTCCTTAATAACTGACACTGTAATGTCTCTGAAACATTACAGAGATAATTCTCAGAAATGTGTTTCTGTGATGTTGCAGAAATGTAGCACTTTCACACAGCAGATATGTAAAATATAAATACAATTGTTATGTAACTTATGCATAAAACCGTTATGTTACACATACATAAAATTGTTAAAGGTAGGGCCACGATTTTGTCGCGAAAATTTTTTGCCAAACTTTGTTTCAGTGACTCACGTGCACATCGGCAGTTCTGTTTCAAGGTTATTGGCAGCGTGTCTATGTTCAGACCCGTTTCTCATTTTACTGCACCAATCAGAATAAGATTATTGTAAGTCTGTAAGTCTGTAATTTGCTAAGGCAAGTGAAAGTAAAATCATCCAATCACAGAAGACGTAGCAGAGCTGCAGGTGTGCACATGACGCATCGGAACCAAATGTTGCAAAAATATTTTCGCAATAAATTCGCGACTCTAGTTGTAGGCTATTTGTGATAACGCGAGCATTTTCAAAACTGGAAAACATCACTGTCTAGACAAATTAGATGCAACCTTTAACGCTTGTAGGTGTTTGAGTTGGCAGCAACATACAGAAAATAGTTCTGCATGCTATAGGAACTTACTAAATTCTGCGCAGGAAAAAATCTAATAGGCTCATTGCAATACTGGTCTATATGATACTCTGTATAGTATAAGTAAATATTAAGCAGGGCTTTCAAAAGTGTTCACATGACCATGAATAACCTACAGTAGTGTACATTCATGTTCTGTTGAAATGAAGCAGATACTACATATAAACACAGCAAATATAATCTGATTTTTCTAATAAGCTCAGTTTTTGGCATTTCTTTGAGGTAAAATCTGCCAACAAGACAGTAATAAAGACCCTATTTTGCAGGATCATAGATTGTGCAAAAAAGACTTTTGCATCTTAGAACAATTTTACTATTGCTCTAGTAAAGTTCTGTAACTTTTTTCGTCATTTAGCCGATGTTATTATATACAAAAGTTATGAAAAAACTGGATTCAGTTGACGCAAGATTAGATTTTAATTATTATCTATGTTACTGGCAATTTAAAGTTATTCAGGCCTAATCGTGTAAAAAAAATTGCTATCAAAAAATCTATGCTATTAACCTTCCCTGTTTGCATTTAACAGTAGCATAGTTTATTCTCTTTTCAAAAGATATGTATATATATATATATATATATATATATATATATATATATATATATATATATATATATATATATATATATATATATATATATATATATATATAT
>PNEQ01081325.1:0-83455 GCA_003012365.1 Medauroidea extradentata | reverse complement strand
GGACCTGAGAATGTCCTGCAAGCAGACCAAGAAATTATGTATTGTAAAAGAAAATATCATTTGATTAGGTGACGACTTATATAGTTACTAACTAAAACTGTGAATATCAGCAAGACCAATGTTCCGGAATCCTTGGTTTTAGATTTTTAAGTGGTGGGCGAACTTCACTTCGTCCCATTCTCAAATGGTCAGATAATATTAAAAATGATTAACAGCGTTAATTCTTATTTAGTTATCGTTTTTTCCGCATTAAAAACAGTTAGTTCCAAATTTTTATTCCTACTATTTGGCTAACTAAATTTTGGGGGGCAATGTCACCCGCCCTGCGTAATGCTCAGAAAAATGTCATATTATTCACAGCCCTAGTTCTTCGTTAGTTATTATTTGTTTCGCCATAAAATCATAATTCCAGATTTTTACTGCCGCTGCAAAGGTAGTTAAATTTGTGTTTGGGGAGGGGAAGTGGGAGAAACTTTGCTCTTCCCCATTCCTAAATGCTCGGTTAAAATTCTTAATATTCATGGCGTTATTTCTTCGTTAGTTATCGTTTGTTCCGCTATAAAATCATTAGATCCGATTTTTTCCTGCCACTAAATAGCTAATTATATTAGAGGGGGCCAACTTGGCACGCAACCCCCTAACCTCCCAAAAAAGTCTCAGAAAAATTATTAATATTCACTGTGTTACTTTTTTGTTGGTTATCATAACAGTTCCGCAATAAAAACGTTAGTTTAAAATTTTTACTGCCACAAATTAGGTATCTTAATTGGAGTAGGGGCAACTTCACACTGCATTCCTTTCAAATGCTTACAAAAAATTTCGAAATGTGCACAGCGTTAGTTCTTCGTAAAATATCGTTTGTTCCGGAATAAAAAAATTTTATGTAGTTCCGAATTTTTACTGCCACTAATGAACTTTTTAAATTAACAGGGGCAACATCATACTACCCTCCTTAATATTTAGAGATTTTTCGAAATATTCACAGCATTTGTTTTTCATTAGTTATTATTTGTTCCGAAATAAAATAGTTTGTTCCATATCGTATGTGTCTTCAATTATCCATTTAAATTTGGAATGGCCAGCCTCAAACTGCCCCCTCCGCTCAAAAGTTTAGAAAATTTAAAAATTATTCACACTGTTAGTTTATCGATAGTTAACATTATTCTACAATATAAGTAATTTTGCTAGAAATTAAATTAAGCTTATTATGACAATAATTTTCAAGACTGTTTTGGAAAGGTGCTTCTGCCATCCAACTTTTTATTGACAATTGACTTATTGAACGTCGTCCCAAAATTATTAGAAATCATCAAGCTATGCCTACCATTATTTCTGTCAGTTATAGTTTGTAACTAAAATAGTTCCCACAGAATTATAAATTTTTGCTAAATATTTGTGATGTCTCTGTACTTACACTGAACAATTAAAATATGTGATACATATCATTAGATCTTAATCAATTTTTGCTCTGTAGTTGAATATAACCTCTATACTTGGCAAATAGTTTGACGTCGCTTGGATTAGTTCAATACGACACTTAACTAAATATCGCCATATCTCTTCTCTCTTTTTCGCTAAGGGAACATATTCCAAATGAAATAATGTTATTTTAGCACTTTGAAAAGTATCTGCCATAGTAGCACACGCTAAGTTAAAATATTTTCTGGATACGCAAGCAAAGCCAAACATGTCTACTTGTTAAAATAATTCGTTTTTGTGTAAATATATATGAAATGTAAAAATATTATTCATACGTATTTTGAGTCCATTGGTGCAAAACACAGTAATGGTAAAAAATTAGAAGATTACACAAAATGAACTATAACTATGAAATTTTTAACTAATTAAATGGACTCCTTTATACAATTTAAACTAGTAAACACTATGTTAAGATTTGTTAAATATTCACATTTCAGTGAATTGGATTAGGCGTGAGTGGAGTTAATGGCTAAAGAAACCAGATAATGAATTCAGATTATTGGATTTGTATTTAATTAGCTAGACACATTTATGCATATGACGAAACGGGACATAAATCAAGATATTTTTAATGTAGAGGAACAATTCGGAATTTAGCCTAATATTACAATATTAAAAATTTTTGCTTAAAACTGATGTATGTTAGCTACTTAATGAGAACACTAAAGAAGATTTGATTTATTGCACGGCATATTTTTGGTTAGTATATTGGACTTGTTATTTTTGGAGTTTATATAAAAAAAGGTAAGGATACGGTATTGATTAGCATACTGAAACATTCGTCTAAATAATAATTCTACCTTCAATAGGAAAGAGTTTAATATAATATTGTTAAATAATGGCGAAACGAGAAATTATGTTAATGCTATAGGGCCTACATGAACGTAAGAAAATTTAGTTTGAAACAAAACTTTTACACTAGCGTAATTACCCATAATATTGCACAAGAGAGTACAAAAATGATAACATTTATAATATTACAAGTTGCTAAAAAACATATCTTAATATTCTGATGAAAGAAAAAGACCATATGAGAAATAAAAATTTCTACATACAGAACTGAAAATATACTTTCAAACATTTAAAATTCCAGTAAAAAATAATGTTTATTATAATTCTAAAATATTTAAAGATATGTAGATCATACATACAAATTTTAGAGTAAAATTTTCCATTTAGGCATTGTTTTTTTTTATTTAATTGAGCATATATAACAATTGCGTTAAAATTGCATAACAGTCGCATACAGTAATTCAAGTCCTGCAAATAGTTACAAGAGTGAATCTTGTATCTATATTTACCCGCAGTTTCCCACGGCTTTCTTTGTTGACGGTGCCTCTTAGCCATAGGCCATACCAGCGCCCGGCCCCAATGGGCGAGGAGAGAGATCACGCTCTGTTACGCAGTGAACTTTGGCTGACAGTCAGGTGGAACCGCCCGAACCCTTTAACGGAACACTTAACTGCGCCTCCATCCACCTTCCAAAGGAGGACAGGGGCTAGCGAGAGAGCCAAGGGTCACCCATCCCTGGTTCTCGCCCACTGACCTTCCCCCCCCCCCCCTTGACTGAGATCCTCAGCTCAGTCCCCTCTTGGTTTGAGTCGGGGCCCATCTTACCCTTAACAGGCTCACCGGGCCTGCTCCCGGACACTTTCGCAGTCAATCGTCGGCCTTTCTCAGGGGAAGGGTCCCCTCCAGGCCTGCCCAGCATATAGGCAACCACCACCACTACGAATCCAACCCAGACCAGACACGGCAGATGACCATACCGTGGGGATAACCTGGTCACCCGTAGTACTACCTAATTTCCATGGCATTTGTGAGTTTTCCAGCCTGACCGTCTGGGTACTACAGATCACACAGGGTACACCTTTTGACCAGTGCCAGTGCACCCACCAGGGAGGGGGGGGGATCACCCTTACAGCCATCCGGCTCGGTCATGTGACCTGTTTCCCCAGACCGCTTCAGGTTCATCCGTTACCATTACCCTTGAACTCCCACTTGGAGATCAGGGAATTTGGGCCCCAAATAGCCTGAGCGCTAGGTAGTCTAACGCTCCACCTAGTGGTTTCTCCTTGTTGCCATCTGTCGGAGAATCCATCAAGGCAGATATCCCTTTCTCAACTCTGAGGAGTAGAGATGCATAGGGCCCGCACGCCAGAGCCTGTATCGGTTCTAAGATCCGGTGGCGCCACGAGGAGGCTGCAGGTTGACTTGGGTGTGAGAGGTTTTTGTGCTGAGGGGTCATGGAAGCGTAAAGCTAGAACCAGAGGCCGAGGAACCCATCCCGGTGTAGTGACCACCAATACTCACGAGCCCCGGAGCAACATCAGAACCCCTGCGAATGTGTATATGGTTACTCCCTTCGGATACTAGAGCGTGGCACCACTCCGACACCACAAACAAGGAGATGCACGATCGTCATTGATTTCTCTAAGGCGAGAACACACCTTAACCACTGTATGAGTAAGTGAGAGATTTTGATTAGCGCTTAACACCGAGGTCTTCGGCGCTGGTAAGGGTAGACATGAGGTGAGTATGGAGCAGCGCCGGAATGAGAGTATGGGAGAAACGGGAGATCCCCGAGAAAACTTGCTGACCAAGGGCATCGTCCGGCACGATTTCCACTTGCAAAAATCTGGGGACCAACCTCGCGGGGCCGGAAATCGAGCCCGGATCGACTTAGTGAGAGGCGAATTGGTCTGACCAATCGGCCACCGCGGCACCGAATCTTTAATGACCTTTACTAAATGTATTGTAAATAAAATTAATTAACAATGTAATTTTGAAATTTTGAGTTTTCTCCGTTAGGCTCAAATGAAACCAGTGTAAATTATATTACTTAAAAGGAAAACTATGAAAAAATATTATAGCAAAATAAGGGCCTCAGATACTGATAACTTAAAATATTATTAGTTACAAGTTTTTAACTTTTATACAAGAATTTTAATAAAAATATGTAGTTAACATTAAAAAAGATATTTTGCAAGTTACCAAATGAAATTTTTGGGTAACGCAAAACCATTTATAACATTTAACTTAAAAATAAGAACGACTCGACACATTACGTGACTCCTTAAAAACTTAACAAAATAAAAGTTTCATTCACCATTAAATTCTTCGGGTGACTGCTGTGTAAACGTAATAGATAGATGAAATTACCGAAATGTAAACAAGATTGACTATAACAATGAGACCAAATTCATGAAATGACGTCAATATAAAAATTAAACTCAAATGTAACTAAAGCGTTGGGCTTGTGTTTTGAAATTATCACTTATTTATGCACAAAATACATAAGTTTTGTGGCAGTTATTTTGATTAAAGTTTGCGAATTTACACTACCTGTTTTATTTTGTAAGCGGTCCCGCGACGAATTTCAGAGTAAACAATTATTATGAAATGTAATTTTTTACTTTCTAAATGATCGTTTTAAATGTTATTGGATATTATATTTTTAAACTAAACTTTTTTTGTAATTTCTTAGCTTAATACTGCTAAATAATAGTAAAAATAATAGTTCTGTAACTAAAACACTGATATGAACCCTATCTAAATCAACTATAAATAGTTGTCAATTAAGAAAGCCAGTGTAACACACTTCGGCACGCTGCAAGATAATGTGGTACAAAAATATTGACAATTTCTCAGTGGTGCATCGAGCAAACAAAATAAATAGTTATAATAAATATTCCATTTTATGTCTATAGAATTCTCACACCAATTCGTAAAAGAGCTGGCAACTGTTAAACAGCTGGACAGATATTCATCAAACACATCTAAGAACCACCTCGATGAAAGTAGCTTAAAATAAAAAAAGATAAGCATTGAAATCGGTCCACTCATTTGGCAGCTACAAAGCCACATACGGTCACATAGACAGATAAGTGCATAATTTACAGCATCTTTCCTTTTTTAGTCTGGGGTTAAAAACAAAACCATACCTCAATATTTTTGAAACAAAGTTATATAAACATATGAGGCAATATTAAAATCTAGAATATTTTCCTGCAAATACATATAACAAGACATAAACACATTAACACTTACGAAAATGATTTCATTTATATACTTAAACGAATTATGTTAGCGAATAATGTAAAATTACTATGTGAATGTGGAAAATATGTTAAAAAATTTGTCCTGGATAGAAATCATGAAAGTAGTATTTAAATTTTCAATGCTAGCTGAAGCATTCTGCGAACATAATTCAAGACATTAAGTTTACAAAAAAATGTACACGGTGTAGGGGAAATAAACCAATTGAATTTTTGTGTGCTCGTAAAAAGACGACAGCTATTTCAAACATGTTTTCCGTACTGTTCCAGAAACTGTTATAAATTAATAAATATGAATAGTTGATGCTGCTGTAGCTGTTGCTTAGTCAAATTGTAAAAATTGATACTCCAAAAATACTAGCGCTTCATAAGCGGAGGATAACAAAATCATTATTGAAATGAAACATTATGATAAAAATTAAATAACAGTAGAAGAGCGTGATTGATATTTTGTCAAAAAATTTACAAAAATGAATATTCACAAATTGAAGTAAGATATTTTAACTAATAATAAAAGTGATCATTATTATTAGTCTTAGAAACAAATCCCCGAAAAGCTACCATATTATAAATTTAAATCTAAATAGGAAAGGAAAGAATAACAAAATAACCCTCCTCTAATGTTATGGCCATAAAGAAAAATAATTTTCCAGTAACTGGTACAAATGATGATATAATTAGTCCCATTATATCTCGTTGAAATGTTAAAAATAAAAAAAAAATAGTCAAGGAAGTAAAATTAAAGAAAATTACATATTAAAAACCATTTTAAATACAACCATCACGGTCTATTTAAAAATCGAAAGATATCTGCAAAAAAATTTGAAAAGTTTACTCAGTTTTTAATTGCAATATTCCTAATGAAGAATTATATAAGATAGTGGAATGTGAGTCTTAGAAATATTTTATATTATCACGACGACGTACCAAAAAACAATATTTTTTTCCAAGTTAACGATTTATTTACCTGTCGGTTATTTACATTTTGCACAGGAAAGGATTATAAATTGTGAGGCTATAGAAATATTTCTAATTCTGTAAAAAGCTGACACATATATTTAGGAAACTCATTACTGTAGGAATAATATGACTCAAACACAATTGATTTAGTATATAATATAAAATATAGACGACATGACACAAATTTACAGATATGCACTAACATCTTTCAACAAGAATGAAGGAATTTTAAACTGGAGATTCTAGCTGATTTAGACTTGACAGTAAATAACTATGTACCATTAAAAGGATCTTCTTATAATAATTTGCCAGAAAATATGTATTAAAACATGAAAAACCGGGTATTCATGTAATAAATAATGACCAAACATATATTTTCTTTGGGCAATAAAATTGGCACATTTTTTAGTAGAAAAGGTTCAGAACGAAAACTCTTATTATTAGGTATACGTAGTTAAAATGAATTACACACTAAAATCGAACAAGAAATTACCGATTCTATAAATGTTCACCCTTAGGAAGATAAAAAATGTTTGGGAAATTCATAACAATGGTCTTTTTTTTAAAATATCCACAAAACTATTTAACTGAGATCGGTCAAAAATTACTTAATTCTGAAATAAAGATAGTGGCGGTGATGTGACAGATATTTAAGGCTTTTAAACAGCCGACTGACAGTAATTTATGTTACAAATATCTCATATGAACGAAAATAAACCCTAAATAAAGAATTAAATTATTATAATGCGTAGAAAATCGATTTAAACGAAATAAGAACAAGGCAATATAATCCACAACGCAATGAAATATCTCATTATGGTTGGATAAAATATTTATCAAAATAGATTTCATGACAAAAAATTACTTTCAAAATAAACACTATCCACGTAGTATGTGTCTCCTGATTTATATTTTTAAAGAAAAATTAAATAATCACTTGGAATATTATCCTAAAAAAGAAGCAGTAGTGTAAGCGTTCAATTGTTGTGGTTTTGAGGCAATCAATCTAATTAAGGAGGAATGAAGGAGTTTTGAATACCAAAAAAATATAAAATACTATCTGTAGCCGATATCGAAATTTTTTTCATAAATCAGTATTTAGCCAAAATTATAAATTTCCTAATGATGAAATAGCCTAAATACTTTTCAATTAAAATTATTCTACTAGCAAAATACATTGAAATATAAACTACGCGATACATTCATATTTAATTATGTACCTTCGTATAGACAATAAAATTAGGCCAATTATATTTGTGTATTTGTGTATGTGTAATATATACATGTAAATATTATGTGTGATTACACACACACATAGGCCCTATATTTGTATAGTGTATATACAGGAACAAATGCACATAAAATATTTTTAGAAATTTTTTTAACAATTTGTGAAAGTAGTCAAAGAGAAATTCAGATACTGAACCAACGCATCCATGCATCCGTTAACAAAATAAGAACAAATATGTCACTAATGTGAAAAAAAAACTGTACATAATGTTATTTGAATGTTGCTATAACATAAACCATAAAAAAACGTGCATCATATCGATCATTTAACAAGAAAATTTAAAAATCAATTTTGTAATAAATGTTACTTACACTTCATATTGCACAACTTTGCACTAAGTAATTTTTTCTATTGGACTCTTGTAAAAAAAATAGATAAACGTAAGTTACCTTCCAACGTAGATCGATACAATCGAAATTCATCTAAACATGTGTTACGTTGGTAAACACTGCTCTGTTGGTAATTTATTGAAAATTTCCTTGTTTATTCATGTCATTTCCGGAAGTATTAACAGCGAAAACAATGGATGGAGATAATGATTCAAGGAAGAGGAAAAGAAATGATGCAGGTTACAAGAAGAACAGAATTAAACTAGCACGAATAAAAGGCGAGAGCCATGCTAATCATGTAGGAAAGCAAATTGAAGCATAAACAATAGGCGAAGCTTGCTGGTATGAGTAACGAGCACATGCACATGACCTATGATTAAATATTAAAACTGTGCAAAATAAAAATCTAGTAAACTGAATAAAGCCTTCAATGTAGCGTTAGAAACTGTTGTCAACGTAAACAGCCTTACTTGCAACAAAACGCATAGATAGTTTGTAGTCAACAGTAAGTGCTTAAGAACAATGTTGAGTAATTTTGTCACAAGTGTACTAGAAAGTCAGAATATTGTTTGTTACAAGGAAAATGTTCACATGTATCCAAGTACAAAGAATTTATAGTCCAAGCTTTAATGCACCAATGTGTGTATGATTGCAGAGAAGGCGTACATGTTTGGAAAGTGTTCCGGAAAACGACCATGTAGACAATTTCGCACGGTTTCATAACTTGAAGACAAAGGATGAGCAGGATATTTTCATACAAGTGCTGATTGATGTACATATAATTCACCGCCGCCGGCCAAGAAAAAAAAACCTACAAGGTCGAACAGTGCTGCATTTAAGTACAACGTTTTCTTTCAGAATGAACGACAGGTAGTATGCTTGAAAGCATTCTTATCAATACTTTCTGTTTCAGCAAAACGTGTGAAATGAATCAGGCAATTATGTGTTGCAGGTAAGAGTCCACGGGATATGAGAGGTAAGCATCCTTGATCTAAGCGATGGCCAGATGGAGTACGAGATTTAGTTCGTCAGCTCATACAGTCATTTCCAAAGAAACACCGTCATTATGCTGGCCGACCTTTGAAGTACTTAGATGCACAGTTAAATGTCAAGATAATATATGGTTTATTCAAACAGAAACATCCTTATATAAAAGTTAGCTAATAATTTTAATATCAGTATTTCACCGAAAATTTCAAACTAACTATTGAACGACCCCAAGTCGATTTTTGTTGTCTGTGCGAGGAACTAAAGCTAAAAATGAAGAGTCCCAGCCTAAATGATGCCAGTAAACGGTGTGCAGCTGCAGAACTTATCGCTCACTTAAGACGAAGCAGAAGGTTTTATTCTTGCCTTAAGTACGAAATTGCAGAAGATAATAAACCTCCCAATGCATTAGCAATTGCAGTGGATTATATGCAAAATATCCAGTTGCCTGTTACTCCAGTTCAGAAACGGTTTTACCTAAGCAATTAATAGTTAATACTTTCTGCATTCACAATATAAAACGAAATACAGCTACCCTATATCCGTATCATGAAGGCATTGGCAAGAAAGGCCCTAATAAGGTGTGCACAATTTTGTTTGACATTTTAAAGATGTTCCCAATAACATTGATGAACTCGACATATATTCTGACAACTGTGGTGGTCAGAACAAAAATCATTTACTCATTAGATTATTTTTAACTTTGACTGATACAGGACGTTTCAAGGAAATATAGCGTTTTTATCCGATGTAAGGTTATTCCTACCTATCTTGTAACATCGACTTCAGGACCATCAAAAGGGTGTTGAAAAAGAACGATCAACAACATTCACCATATAACAACACTCATTGTATCTAGTAGTAAATCGCACAAGTTCACTGTTAAGGAAATCTATGATTCATCTAACATCACAGATTATAAAACATTGTGGTTAGACTACTACAAAAAACATGTCTATCTGAAGAAACTGCTGGACGAACAGTGCCTCGAGATCTCAAGGTTCATTTCAATATACAATCCCTGCTTATCTTCTAGACACCCACCAATGTGAAGAAACTTAGGGATGTAAGAAAACTCATGCCGTATGTTCCAGCACACGAACATGCTTTTTATGAAGACGTTTTGCACGGCCCACTGTGCAGCATGATGATAATGATCCGTGAACATGTGATCATGAGCAGAGGCATACGAAACAATAGTAGTGATTCATTTCTGCAGTGAATGTTTTAATGGTAATGTTGTATATTTTCCTGATATATGAATGTATTTCAATAAAGTATTTCAATACTAAACTGCTCTTAAGTATATTTTCAGACAAACATGTATCTTTTACTGATTCATTTCTGCAATGAAAGTTTTATTGCTAATGTTGTAGTGTATTTGCCTGATATATGTACGTATTTCAAAAATGTATTTCAATACTAAACTGCCCTTTCTACTAACAATGTCGTTTATTGGATTTGCGTAAGATGGGACAGTTTTTTCATATTTTCTCATGTTTTTAGTTTTTTGACTTTAAACCGATTCAATTATAAAATCACGTTTAACAAATATATAAATTTTTATACTCAACAAAAATAATCTAAAATTAAATTTGTATGTCGATTTTTAGCCTATTACAACTTCATGTTGTTTGAAGGGGATGGTAAATGTACTAAGGCAGATAGTAAAATAAAATGTGGTAAAGTTGTTTATTGCGTTTTGTTGGCGGGTAAATTATGAATAGCGAAATTTATCAGTGGGCAATAACTATCGACCATACTCAATGAGAGGTGTTTACCGTCTGCTGCAATGCATTGCTGTTGGCTTTGGAAATGTAACAGTATCGCGTTTATACAGAAATAAAAATATTTGATTAGCTTATGAATAAACACCCTGCAATCTACAGAATTAATCTCTTATTGAAATAAATAACTATGTACCATTAAAAGGATCCTCTTATAATAATTTGCCAGAAAATATGTATTAAAACATGAAAAACCGTGTATTCATGTAAAAAATAATGACCAAACATATAACAATGTAAAAGACTGACGTACTTACCTAATAAAACACTGCCAAAACCACTTTTAAACCTAATATTTTGAAGGCGTGTTTCCTTCAAGGCATAAACTAGCATCACCAACTAAAATTTTACCCTTAAGTATGTGAAAATATATTAAATGAGTTTCCAATGAATCGTTTACATAGCCCGAACCCGCGGGATATCGTGATGATTTTAAATTCAGTGAGGCACGAACACAAATTATAATAAAGAAATTTTGGGACATTTTAAACTACGAACTGTAAGGGGATTAAAAAGACGTAAAAAAATGCCTCCGTTTATCGCACACACATATATACATACACGCGTACATACATTCATATACACACATAAACATTGATACAAGATGTCAAGAAACAAACGCATAATAAGCACTCAACGCGAATCCTGGACTAAAATGAAGACGAAAATGTTAGTGGCAAAATGTTGTACCATGACATTTTATTTTCGCAATGTGGCAAGATAGCACTGTAGTTTGTGCCCTCTTGCGCTCCACAGATATCTTACGTATCGTTCTTATCTTACTGTTACTATTCTTACTTACATATTATTTTTGCAGGTTCAATCCTGAGCAGTCCGAACACGATTCTTCGTTTATCTGATGTAACGTATATGAAATAATACCTTGTCATGGAGGGCAAGTGGGAACTATCTCCGTAAAATGTTGCCATATTGCGCCCATAAAAATAATGTTGTCGTACAACATTTTGCCACTACATATTTTCTTCTCCAATACCAAATTTAGCTTAATATTCGCGTGGTGTGCTTATTATGCATTTGTTTCTGGACATCCAGTATTTATATTGGGTATTGTATGTATGTATGTCTGTATTTATGTATCTTAAACTCCACATAAAAGTAAGCCTTTTCCATTGCCGTAGTTGATGACATCAATTATTTCACCTCCATCTTTGATGAGGAACGTAAATCCCATCACCACATAAAGTTAATAAAACTGTATGTAATTAATTGATGGGTATGCGGTATTTATAAAAATATGAATATATACAACTGAATTTGTTGATGTATCTACTTGAGACACTAAACTAGAAGTTATCAGCATAACTGATCAGCCTACTTTCCTCAAAGGGGGTGCAAATTAACCCTGATTGTTAACATAGTTTACATAATCTGGGAATATTAAATAATAATACTAACTAAGTCATACGATAAACAAAATATACGTGATATTAGTCAGCTTATTAATAGATATACTAGTACCCAGTTTAATTAAAAAACAAAACAATTTTTCTAGATATCTTACGTATCTAACGTATGTGTGTTTTCTAACAAACTGAAGTACTATAAAGTTGGTCAGTAAGAAACGTGTTTGCTTTTCAAGTTACATGGGTATGAAAGTGAGAAAGTTGTTCGTAATGACCGAAATATATTTTTAAAAGAGCTCTACCGCAATAACTTTAGCCGTTCTCTTGTTTATAGTTGTGAAATGTGAGGCGTATTATTGTCATGCGCTCCCACGCGTCCGTTCTACAAACTAACTTAAGACACCTGAGTGTCGCTCGAAGTGATGTCAGAAGAGAAAAACGTTCCGTTATCTTTAATGACTATGAGGTTATGTCTGGAAAGGTTAATAAAGAAAATGCATGCTTTCTTTAGCCAGCAGTTTTCTTCGTCCCATTGTCCTTAACTGCATGATTCTGGAGTGAAACTACCGGGTCTCATATCAGTGGGATTTGTGATTGTTTCTTATTTTTATGGTAATATAAAGTAACTTTAATAGCGTATTTTGAAGTATGATTTTATCCAATTTGTAATATCAGTTAAATTATTAAAAGTCGCCACATTTTAAAACTTGAAAGTCTGAAGTAGAACTTCTCCCGAACTCTGTTATGAGGCTGCAATCTGGTAACAGCGCGCGCCATAAGACCTGTATTGCAATTTAAGGTTGGGACGCTCTATAGTTGCACAACTAAGACTAGGTGTGGGGCTATGTAACTCAAGAACCAATTTCGACATTTTAGTAGCCTGTAGGCCCACACTTATTTTGTACATCTGCATTTGCAAAAATTATTTTCTTGCTATCAGTAACCCGTAGACGATATAAGTGAATCTGTACTCATCGGCTGTTTAATTAAATAATAAGATTATTCGACAGTATAACACTTAGAAAAACTACAAACTTTGCAATAAATTGAAGAAACAACATACAAACAATAAAGATGTTGGAGACAGAAAATTACTAAAACGAATTAGACTGTAAAACGACGACACAGACAAAGTGATAGAAACCGGCTGAGCACAGGCTACACGTTAATGACAAGACAGCTGAAAACAGCGAGCTTTTGTAGACAACCGATGCTTCATCTCAAAAACTGAAGTCTGTTTCCGTAGTCAGGAAGAAAAACAGCAAAAACAGTGTGTGGAACTTTTTTTACGACAGCATTACTGAATTTGTTCTGTCAGCTAATTAGTTATTCGTGTAGACAAAATAGATGAAGAAATGTGAAATGTCTGAAGTAATTGTACTGATAATATGTGTAACAATGACACTCATAATATGTGTAGTACTGGGCCTAACGCTGATAATATACTTAGATAACAACGTATTTGAATGCTTATAAAAATTATTAATATTTGATTAAGTGATTTTAATATAACATGCGCGGAATAAAATTTTGAGGAATTGTAGCATACTCCTAATTGTAAACCGTTTCACATCAATTAACCGATCAATATCTTTCAATGGTAAACAGTCATGCCGACGCAGATCAAGGATCCAGAAGCAATAACTTGCAACATATAGCAACGATTTAGAAAACATTTAACTATTAAATTTTAAAATACATTTTTTATATCGGTTACATTAAATTAATTTCTTGAAAGTTTTGGTGTGTTTTTTAACACGAATATGGTCATTTTAAAATATTTGAATGATTCTACTACAATATCAAATATATTTTCATGAAATGACTCCTTTCAATAGTTTCAATGACATAAATCATTACACTTAGGCCTACAATTTTCTAAGGGTTCCAAAATAATTTAGACGGCCCTATGACGTTTATTTGAACCTATTTAAACGATGAATATTGTAATAAACACCGACTATTCTTAGCTACTAAAGTCGAAATTATTCTACTTAACAAAGTGAAACAATTCCAGTGTACAAATTTACAGTTGCGAAATTATTTACTACATGCTTATATATTTTAAAATTACGTATACTAATTGAAACCCTGACATTTTATAATTTTTTTCTTACTTAATGTGTTGGACATAAATATTTAGAGATGTAAAACGCTGCAAAATTTCATTCGGTTTAGTTTTCACTAAACTGTCACCGATAAATTAATCTATAAATATCTCGTAGATTTAGATCAGTTTTAAGTTTCATTGAAGTTATTTAAGTATCTTATTGTACCGATGTTGCATACTTCTACTAAGAATTTCCATCCTGGACTTATTTGCATGGCATTTGGGCAATGAAAAAAACATGTTGGATGGTTGTTAAGGCATAAAAAGGGTGTTGTTATGTTAGGCTCTGTAACGCGAAGGCACAGAGGCTATAGATTTATTATTATTTTTTTAAAATTTTCCTTGATTTTTACTAGTTTGCTTTTTAACGCAATTTTGTTAAGAATACTCTTCTAAGTGAACAGTTTAGTATAAAATGTAATCATGAGAGTAGAGAATCCTGAATACATATAATAAGATAAAAGTTATTCAGTAAATACTCTTAATTAAAATCATGGCATTAAAAAAGAAGAGTAAAATTTTATGTTTTCAGTACTGTAACGAATTTACTTTTTTTTGTTTCGAATTTCTGTTAAGAGCTGCAAATTTCTGAAAAGTTACTGTATTCAAAGTAATGAGGAAGTCCATAAAAGATATGTACCTATTCTGGGGTGTAAAGTAAAAGTGTTCGTAGATTGGCTTAGAAAACGTACTAAGAATAGTAAGGAATCCAGACAAGAGCCTTTCACATTGTCAACTGGCGCGCATCAAACTATGCTACAGAGGTCGAATATGATATAAACAAGTTGTTAGCCTTCGTTTGCACTGATGTTCGTGATAGAATATGCAGTGAACTGGTAGTACATGGCTAAACGGAGTCTCCTCATTGGTAGTTATCAAGTCACAAATATGTGTATCTCTCTACTGTCACATGGCTGGCAGGACACCGACAAAAAATGTCTCTCAGTGGGCATTGGCAGCTTATCGACATAGGGAGGGATGTAACCGGTGGATGAGAATAATATTTTTTCATCGCGGGAAAGTGTGCATCACAGAAAAATGCCCTAACACCATCAATTTTATAAAATCGATTGACATTTTTTTTCAGTAAGATATTTTTCTTGTTTCTAGGATTTATCATGGTGGACCTTGATTTTTGTTTTCTACTATTTGTGTTAGTACGTGGGTGTTGAATATCATCGCGTGGTCTAACTGGTTCTAACTATGGTAGCACGTTATGCCGGGCAGACATGCTGCAGTCTTGGTTGGTATAACTGAGCAATGAAATTGTGTGTGGAGAACTTCAGTAGGCCTAAATTGAGCCTGTCAGGCTGCTACTCGTATCACAAATTTCCTTAATAATGAACTGCTAGAGATACATTTCAAATTCTTTGATGCATGCATACATTTTTAAGCTATGGTTCTAAACACTGTACCGAAGCAAAACTTTTACTCACTTGCCAGTGTTGCTTGGATCACATGGTGTTACGCATTGCCCGTTAGCTATGAAGGTAGTGTGCTCGAAACCGGTGCAGAATTCTGTGCACTCGTAGGTTTCTTGTGATGAATCTGCTCCAACCCGAGTACAATCTATGACTGTTTCCCTTAGCTCAAAGTTGTCTTCTAATGCTGTAAGTTCGGTCGTTGTATCAAGGTTAACTACTAGATACTGACTGTTAGAACATGTTATTATTTTGTGGAAAGCCTCCTCTGCATCCCAGTAAACAAAAAAGTGGAGTTCACCGTTACACATTTGAAATTGAACAGATTAGCACTGTGGTTTAAAAATGACTCGACAATACCCACATTCTACAAAGTCGTAACTGGCAGTCTTTTCAGAATTACGTTTAACTGGGTCCATGTGCGAATAGCTTATCTGATATTGTTGGACTTTACCTCGGAGATCGGTGTGGCGTTAACACAGCATGAATACACAGCAGTCTGAAGATTGCTGGTACTTCTATGCGAATATTCCGAAGTCTTAACAAAGAGAATATTCTCAGACATAGCTGCAGAGCTTGGTATGTCTATGATGTAATATACGCACACAGCATACTGATGAGTGTAGGTAGTTACTTAATGTTACTGTAAGGCTGCTGCTATCTTCCTTCGTTTGGCGGTGGTGTTGGGGAAAGAGAAAGAGAGAGGTAACCTAGCAGCAGGCGGCCAGTCTGTGGAAGAATTTACATTGTTTTGTCGGTGCCACTGGCTGATGCTGAGAGCTGGGTGGATATGCCGTGAAGAATATTTTGGGAGTAACCTTACACTTCCTCTGGCGATACTGGCAGTGGTGTCGTCGGTAACAAGGTGGCGACCGCACACTGTCCCCAAGGACAGCGCTAGATCATTTGCTGGCTCTACTCATATATACAAAGCATCGAACGAACGGTCTATGCTCGATATGGTTGCATTTATCCTGGTATGTACTAAACACATCCTCCTGATTCTCATCGGAAATCGAATACGCCACACTGCCATAGCATTGAGTGATAGTCATGCAGCTGCTTCTGGGGTCGAACACTAAAAACTACTTAGCTTTGAGGTTCTCAAGGATGGCTACAACAGGTCGAAGACTGGGCTCGAGAAGCTATATATATGACAGTATCTAAATAAATGTCTCCACAAATAATTTTAAATACCCTTAAGTAAAGTATAAAATATTTACTTGCAATATCTAAAAAACTTCAAATATTCACGAATAACTTAAAAATATATAAATCAATATTTTAAATATGAAATTATATGTAATTTATAATTTACAAATGTTAAAAATAAGAAAATGTTTCCAATGCTCATTGTTAATTACAAGATCTATACAAAACAGAAAATAGTAATTGGATGAGAGATAAAGTGTCGCATTTATTGAATCCATCATATATATATATATATATATATATATATATATATATATATATATATATTGTTACTGCAGTCAATTCGTAGGTAGTCAAATGTTTAAAGGTGTCAGTTAGTTTTAAGTGGTGCAAGGTTTAGCGCTTTGGTGCTCAGTACCTTCAAAGGGATTTTTTTGTGTTACATACTTTAAAATTAAATATGTAATGGCATTATCTCCGCCTAGGCTGCGTGGCATGTGAGCTTTACATTAAGTGCGACACTAACCTTGCCTAGTAAGCGACACAATAATTAATAATCGATTACACGAATGAGTGCGGCATATTGACCAAGTCGATTAACTGATGGTAAACTCGAGAACCAATATGGCTGCTATAACAGTGCCCCTAGCCAGGAACTCGGGAACTACAAAATAGTGACGACAGGAGCACCCCTGATAGCCAACAAGAAAATCAAGTGCAGTTTTTCTGGCCGCAATTTCCGAAGGTTGAGCCAAAGGTTGCCGAGGGTGATCGAGTGCACCTGAAGGGCAAGTACCAAGATGTCGGCTCACAGGTGTCTGTACCAAGTTGGTGGCTCTCAGGTTTTGTTAAAAAATTACAGCAGAAAAGTAGTACGTAAACAATATTGCAGAGGGACACAAAATGGCATATGAGCACAAGATGGCTGATGGATTCATGATGATGGGTGGACACAAGATAACAAAGTAAAAGGTGAAGTCCAAAGGTTATGGTGGAGGCCAAATGTAAATGCCAATGCTAAAGGTGAAGGTCAATATCAATATTAAAGGTCAAGATTAGGGTCAAAGTTCACCAATTACCGTCCATTGCTGTCTTCGAAGGAAGAAAATCTATCAACTACTATCTACAGAAATAAAAATACTGAATATGTTATAAGAAAATACCTGTAACTGAAGTTCCTCTATTAGGCACTACATGCATACCGCAATAGGAGTTATTCTGAATAATGTTCCAATTAAATATTTTAAGCGATTTCAAAAATTATATATGTCCAGTGTGCAAAAATGAACACTACATGAACACAAAACACAATGAAGTTATTTTTCTTACTTAGCACTAACCAAGTACCGGGTTTGATGAAATTATAAATAGTCAGTCATTATCAAAATACCTTGAGTGTTCAAAACTATTCAAACAGGTGCCCCTTTGACATGAGCTATTAAACACAAAACTAACAAAAAAAATTATTACTCGCTAAGCACTACAGGTGTAACATGTTAAATAGTAGAATAAAAATAAGTTTGTTTTAAAAATCTTGTACAATGGTCAGTAAGTAATATGTGTACTGAATTCGATTATATTTAGAAAATATTCCTTCAATTTCTTCTTTGATGAAAATATGGTGTGTTCAGAACACCACCATTTAAAAATACGATCAGGACATAAAAATATTAAAAATTTAGTCGACGCAATAAGTACTACATTTGCAGCGGTTTTGTTAAAATTCTGAAAAAATGGTAATTTATTGGGTATTAAAATTTATTCTTTAAATTCCATATATTTTGAAAATAAATACATTGAATGAACTAAAGACATAAAAGTCAAGTCAGCTAACTAAATATTTATTATAGATATATACAAAAATTAATTAAATTTGGAAATAAAAATATCCTCTGGCAAGTCGCATTTAGCTAAACATATATGACGGTCGCCATTACGTAAAACAGAATTCGACATAAACGAAACACACAAAAGTCGAGTCAGATTGCTAAAAAGTGTACGCCTGTCAAGTCTGATTGAACATCGGATTAGTAATTCTTAAAATTTGACATATATATATATATATACATATGTATATATACATACATATATATATATATATATATATATATATATATATATATATATATATATATATTTATATATATATTAAAATATAAAATTTACAGTTTTATATAAACACGGCATTAACTAAATACTTATAATTCAAATTACGTTACTAGGTACTTAATTAATGCGTTTATAGTGAAATTTCAATCGTGTTTCAGCTTGGAGTGAACTGAGGAATCAGACTTGAGATGTCACTATAAACAAACCTGGACTAGGCTGAAGTGAGAATGGAGGCAGTTAGTCCAGTCGAATACCTAATAGGCTTTAATACCGGGCACTATATCTGGTTATTGGATTTTTTTTTTTTTTTTTGCTGACGATCCTAGTGAGCAGTGTTTGATATTATACTTCTTTACAGCTTTATTTTTCATCTTTTGGCTGTACATCTCTTTGATATTTATTCAAATAACATACGAAGGTCCACAGAGAACAATACGTACATTATATTGTATGTCAGAGTTTCAATTATTTCTCACCAGATGGATTGTTTCCATTCTTCGCAGTCCTTAAACATAGATGGGTCAATTACTGTAATATAAGGTACTTGGTGCAGTATAGTCTGCGAGGTTCACTAGAGAGTAGAATCTTGATTGCTATTACTTTAAACACCTATCGAACCGAACTGAACCACGACAAAGCGGTCGTCATACTGAATCATTTACTTAGTTACATAAGAAGTTAGAATCTTCCTCGCCCAATTAAATAATATTCTTAATTTTACAAAAATTATTGGATGTGCAGAATAAATCCAAATAAATATTCGGATGATTACGTTCAAACAAAATGTGTAAACAATTTTGCTTATTTGTTTATTGTAAGTCGTTTGCGCTGTAGTTAAAAGTTTTGCAAAATTCGTCTCTACACAATATTCAGTCCGGGCACAATAAATGTTTACATGTTATTCTTAATCGAAAATTTTACTGTATACACATTTCAGCATATGTTCACTTTTGGTTCGCACCGCATGTAAAATCCAATCCAAATTCAGTCCAGTTCGTGATGTTACTATAAGAGCAATATATGAGTGCCGAGTATTGTGAAATACTAAAATATGATACTGTACACACTTTGTGTGATCGCAAAAAGTTAACAGGCACCTTTTTTAACTCACGATTACAGTAAGAACGAAATATGCAGAAGGCAAGTCAGCTTATTAAAGTATATATGTGTATCAAGTTGAATGAAACTCTGAAATTATCACAATGTGCAAAACCATAGTTCCGATTCCAATTTTACCTATTTCAGCCCCATCTCTTCATGTAGGATACATTATGTTTGGTAACATTAGTTTAAGTATGTCACTTTATGGCAAAATTTTTAATATTTGTGATGTAAAGAGTAAACAATTTTACGGGAGGAAACAGTAGGCTACCAAAGATAAAATTTAAAGTTAATCATTATATAGTTTTATTTGCAGTGAACAAAATATTTCATAGTAAAATTAATTGGGATTTGGGGTTTTTGATGATCTGTAATCGAGTGTTGGGCTCAGTTCTACATCCTAAATGTTCTAGAAGTTTTGACGGCAAGGGCAAGATATGTAGAAGTTCCTATAATTTGTTCAAATACACATTAATCTACATACTGTGTTCTATTTCTCCTCTTGGGATCCAGCAAAGATCTTGATACTGTGTTGAGTACCTTTTTTTCAATTTTATGTTATCTTTACGCACAGCAGGCACTCTGCATTTATGTGTAAAACATTTCTGGAAAACATTAAATTGTTTTTGGCCGTACATTTTTCTGTCGTCACTGTATCTGTGAATTTATAGTAATTTTCGAGGTGCGACTGTCGTGTGAGCTGAAAATGTTGATACAGCGGGCAACAGGAGTAAAGGATAGCGGTGAACTCTCTGTGGCTTGCATTTCCCTTTATGTTTAGCCTCACCATCAGCAGTGTAACGTGCACTGCTAACAGTTTGTATGTTTATTAATATTGTCAGTGTCATTAGTATTTAACGTTTATTTAATGGTAATATTGTGTATATAAACAAATTTAAGCCACTTATTATTTTACCATGGTTTTGCAAGTGCATGAATATTAATTTTTTTGTGATCATCATAATTTCAATAGTAGTGTGTATTTTTGGTTTATAAACTAATTTTCACTTGTCTAAATATTATTTGATTGCCTGGAGCCAGACCTATAATTATTGTATGCTACTTTCTCATTTCTTTAAGACGGTTGATTTTGTAGCCATAGCAACTGTTCACAGCAATAATTTGAAGTGTATCAAAGATCCCATCGCTGTTAGTGGTAGGGAAAATTTCAAGGCTGCTTTTCGCGTGGACAGCAAAAGCTACTTATACTGCATATTTGTCATTTGTCATTCTAACGCTTGATGACTGAACTACCTATCTGGTGCACAAAGAGGTACCTGCTCTGAGAAATACACGCGAGCAAAGCCACGGGCGTACTGCTAGTTATCATATAAAACGACAATCACAATCATATCTAGATACAAAATTGTTGACATTGGATTTATAGTCTACTTGACCACTGTTCGTATTTCAAAGAAAATCGCAACTGATATTATCTAATTTAAAGGAAGGTTTTATTGTATGATCACAACGATTTTAAGTAGTTTTATTACTTTCAAAAAGGTTACTCAAACATTATTTAATAAACTTCAAATAAACTTTTATTGATGACAAATTTCGAGTATCTGTTGAACCACACTTTCAACTTTAGACTGACGTCAATATACCGTATAATAGTTCGCGAATTCCGGCCAGCCAAAAACACGACGCCGATATCCATGTTTAATTGACAAACACTATTATTTCGTGCATTTAAAGTTAAAGATTAGAGCTAAAACTATATTAAACAAAGTTAAAAGGTTTTTGTAAAATCAATTAGCTTCACATTCAAGCATAAAATATTTGCTTAAAAGTAGGGAGTCCAAAAACTTGATACACTGTTGAATATATGTTCTAAATATTTGTTAACAGCATTCAGTCGAAAAAAAATACCTTGAATTAATTTGTAGCATTCTACCCGAAAAAGAATCGGGATCGATATAGGGCACGGATTTTCGAATTTGAATATTGTGTTTAACAGTGATACTGGTCACTGGATTTTTGATTACATTTTCCCTACCTGTGCGTACCGAACGGCTTCGTATCCACCTACTGACATCCCGCACCGGCTCTCAATACTAAAGCTGTTAATAACCATCCAAATTTGTTCACTTAATATGAACATGAATGAACGGCAATATTAAGCGATTTAGAGTACTTGTAAGGATTGGGTATGATAAAAGTTGGATTCAAAGCATCATTTTGGTCACAGAAACTGTTTTTTTCATTTGATTTCTAGAATGCTCTGACCACTCAAACTGCCCGGAATAGCAGATTAGAGAACGAGTTAATTTCAAAATTCGCCCATTCGCTTACGTCTTTCGAATCATGATAGTGCTACCACGCGGTGTCAAAAATTAATATGTATACAGAGTTATTTTATAAATGTATTGTGTAAGCATCGTATTCGCTTAATGCGCTAGTCAATTGGTATTTTCACATTAAGTTGTCGAATGTGGGCCCAGGGAAAAAATTAAAGCAACCTACGTGGTTGACTTTATCGGGAAAAAAGGTGAAGCTGTGTAGTGAAATAAATTCAAGAGTTTCATTTAAGGAGTGTACATACAATATTTATGCCGTTTGAATATATATAACATAAATGCTGTTGTTTGTATAATACGCACAACTTTATCACACAACATACTCATTTGGCCCACAAATTTTAGTTTCTTTAAATATGTTACTAACATATAATTATTAAACGAGTACGTGAACAGAAGTACCGATACTTCACTTCGTGATTGACGCCGTGAATGTTGGAGTAAGTAGGGACCTAGGAGGCAACACCGCGACAGCAAGCGGGCATATGGGTGAACGACTGAGTTCAAATATTCCCTGTCTAAACGTTGGAAATTCGCAGTGAATGACAAAAATACTTGAACATTTCTATGGCACCCTAAAGTTTACTTCAATGCGAATGACCTTCTATGCCACTCCATATTTAGAAAAGTCGTCGTGTTTTGCACAACACGATAATGAAAAGAAACTAATGGTCACATCACACTCTTCTGTTTAGACGCTGACTGTAAAATATGTTATTTGTATTTGCGTAAATTGTCGTGGAAGACACTGTAAAAATTCTAGCTTAAAGTTGCCTTAAACACTTTTTTAGTTGATGATAGTAAAATTAATTTGAGATAATGCAATACACGTCAAAACAGTTCTCTCAAATTAATTTTAAATGCCTGCGAAACTATTGAACCACTGTTTTTTTTTTCAGCGATAGCTTTCAGTCCTACACTGATGATGTTAAAAACTCTAGTACTCGTCCAGTAATTTGGGAGGAATTAATCCTGAAACATTTTCTTAAATCAAGTGGTACCTCCAACCAGTGGATAACCAATATATATTTAGTCCCAGCATTTATATAATTACTTTATTAACTAGTGCTGCAAATTATTCTATTACCACTTATTTTCTAGCCATTATTTCAAACACAGTAAACTGTCCACTTCCCTTCTATATTGAAATTTGCCGAGAAATAAGTCAGGTATAGACTTCACGATAAAATTAGCACTGCCTAAAATTTTTTTCCAGACATTCTGGGATCAGCTTTACTATTTTTAACATGAAATCTACCTTGAAACTAAAAACCACTGTCAAAGTTTCACTACTCTCCAAATCATAAAATCTGTGGCGCCATTAAAAATGCTTGACGCCTGCAAGTTAGTTTACTTGTAGAACACGCCGAGCATACCTGATCGGAATCTAGAAATATTTTTGGCTCCACGAGTGCGCTCATTTATTCTGAGCAGCAAAGTATATCCATAAAAAGGTGCACATTTCGTCGGGAGATTTCTTGCCGATTACTTTATGATATACATACATATCTGATTTGTTAGTTTTGAGGTTATGTGTGCAGAATATTTTAACCCATAACTTGCGAAAATAGAACATTTCTTGGACTGGTATATGTGGGAGTGATTGATTTTGCATACAGTCAAATGCTATGGTCATGGTGTGTTAATCTCTATTACGAGAAGCAGTTTCCAAAGCGATGTAAAACTTTTGTGCACATCGCTTGTGTACATTCCGTTCTGCTGCCACATTACATTTTGCATTCTCGGACGGATTCTGATCCTTAATTTTAACTGAAAACGTTTTGAACGTGGAACACACTCTACTTAAGGCCTTCCGAAAGAGTAGTCAAAGTATTCTTTGAAATACTGACGGGAAAAAATGGTATTTCACCTTGTTTGCACATTCAGGATGAATTTTAATGAACATCTCGAGCATCGTCTTTATGTTAAGCCTAGCATAGAAATATATTTTTTTTTTTTTTAGTTTTCCTCCATTGTGTGTCATCTTAGCCTCATATTTTTTAATGTGGTCATACGTTTTGGAGCAGATTTCACCACTGACCACCTGACCTCTCGGACACCAGTAGATCACAAATTCGAGGAACTCTAGCTACAGTTACTCCGTGTATCTTTAGAAACATGTTCGTACACACACAGCACAATTTTCCGTTGATCTTGATGTTATAAGTAAAGAACTGCTCCTTGGGTTTATCATTATTAGTTGCCACTTCATTCTGCCTCTCAAAAGCATTGTCGTGGTCTTAGCCAGCCTGTATTCTATTTACTCCCACGACTCGCCTCCTTTTGTGTGGTCTACATTTAATAAGGCCCTGCAAATATGTATCTTGCACATTCTTACTTTCTAAAGAATAAAAATAATCTCACTAATACTTCCTGTCTTTCTCTGACACATTCTGATAACATTTAGCAGCACATCTACACGGATATATTTCTTGATTTTTAGCTGCGAAAGCTTTGCTCGAATATGATTGATACGGTTGTCCTTTAACCCTCGCATGACTAATAACATTTCTCCTGTACGCACTAGGATTAACCATACCTTTCCATCTCTTCACTGGAACATTGCCCCCACTGTTGTCATCTGAATCAGTGGAAATTTTTGAATGTCCAGCAAATAATGAATTTTATGCAAGGTAACACCTGTAAACTAAAGTAAACCCATTTCAATTTGAGCTAAACGTACACACTATAAATAAAAAGAAAAAGAGGAGAAAAAGTGTTACCAAACTGAGGTGGTGTGGCCAGTAATATTACCTAGACACAATACATATGACCACTTTAGTAACAACAACATGAAACCAGGAAACTATAAACAAAAAAATACACTATATAAAAATGGTCCCCAAAGATGCCATAGACATTGTACTGCATGTGTTGTTTCTGAGACATACTTAAGCGTTTAGTGCAATTGTTTGGTTCTGGGTTTTATGGCACATGTGCTATTTCTGAACCCATCGATTCGTCTTCGCATTCTGTATACCACTACATGTCTTAACTCAAAACAGACAAAAATGTCACATGTATCGTTTCAGAAATAACCGATTCAATTGCATAACATGTGTCAAAAAGTAAATCATATCCTTCATTACACGCCTGCATATATTTTAGGCACTGACTAGTATGTAGTTCGTACATTGGTATTTATCTTCAACGTAAGACTAAAACAATTAAAAATTAAAACAGTAGTTTATTTGACTAAATATTTTGAAAATTAAGTTTATAAATTTCCACCGACCACAATATCGGCTCCCCTGCACTTTACAGAACTGCCAGAATTACACAAACTTTTTAATGTCCAACTTTGTGCATTGTACCGACGAGATATTTATATCACTTTCACGTTTAATTTATTTTAAAAACACACAAATTCAGCCAGGAACAAAGTGTTGGTTACGGTTATGTGCGCTATTTAAGCTAAGGTACGGTATTTTTACAGTGAGTATCCACCATCGTCTGTGCGGCGCTACGGAATAAACCTGACACACGTGCGCGCAGTGTTACTTACGCGCTAGGTTCTGTGTCACCACGCCAAATTTACACAAAAACTATGCGTCCTAGACAGTCGATAATACAGCACCATATTTGTTACTAAGTTTACGCTACCCAGTAATTCACTTTTAAATGTTGGATTATTCTTACGTTAGTAAAATTTTCAGCAATTTAAGGGTTGTCACCTCTTTTATTTTCGTAAGGGTTAAATGAATCGATTGGCGTTTACTGTTGATTTGTCAGCCGTATTGTCATGAAGTAATTTCGGGAGTTTTGTCGGTTTACGTCTATCAGTGTTTGGTTTGTGTGGTAAGCAAAGTACTAAAACTTGATTTTAAAAGGCAAATTACTCACTTAATATTACGGTTACGTACGAAATGTCTTATATTATTTGGCTTTATTTTTCACAAGAAATCACCTGCCGGAGTTTGTCGGTGATTTTTGTGAACACTATATATATACAGGTTGTACCGGGAGTAGACGCCAGTAAAGAGCCGGGTGATAGAGGGGCCCAAAACCTACCAAATAAACCGAACTTGTATAATCTGATTTGAAACCGTCTAAGAGTTATGAAGTTTTTAAAGAAAATTTGGCTGTACTCTACCTTGAACTAAACATTTACTAATGGTGGAAAAAGTAATGGTCCACGTCGAACGAAATTTGTATACTTCAAAGGTGATTATTGTTGTCACAATTTAAAACACATTTCACGTCACTGAGAGTACAGCTTCGTGATGTAAAAAAATCACTTCCACAAAATTTGTGTTTGCTTCGGAAAGATGCCTCCAGTTTGCACGAGGTAAAAAAAAAATATTAACGGGTCACATAAATGATCACCCGCCATTGGAAAAACTACCCAGTTCGCTATGATGGGGGGGGGGGGGGCGAACGCACTAGGCTCTACATAACCGTGGTCGCTGTGAATATGAAGCAGCAACTATGTAAGTGAATCTAGTGATGTAATTCGTTTATCTTAACTTTCTAGTTCGATAATAACAATTATGTTTAAATAAATAACTGACTAATAATATTTTAATTAATAACATTTCACTTTATCCTCAAAAATTAAACATATTACATTCAAAATATATTTTAATAATTTCAAACAGTTTGTAATAATATTATTTCAATAAAGTTACGTTAAAATATTAACTCACATGCTAATTTCAACCATATTGATGATTTTTACATTGTCTGAATCTGCTGCATCACGTTATGTTATCACATTTACTGCACCGACGTTTGTTAATTTAAAATATTGCTATATACTTATTAATTGGTAATACTATTGGGTAGTTTTTCCAACGGCGGGTGATCATTTATGTGACCCATTAATATTTTATTACCGCGTGCAAACTGGAGACATCTTTCCGAACCAAACACAACTTTTGTGAAAGTGATTTTTTTACACCACGAAGCTGTACTCTCAGTGACGTGAAATGTGTTATAAAATATGACGACACTAATTACCTTTGAAGTATACAAATTTCATTCCACATGGACCATTCCTTTTTCCACCATTAGTAAATGTTTCGTTCAACGTAGAGTGCAGCTAAATTTTCTTCAAAAGTTCATAACTTTTAGACGGTTGTGAATCGGATTATACAAGTTTGGTTTATTTGGTAGGTCTTGGGCCCCTGTACCCATCTTCTATCACCCGCCTCTTTATTGGCGTCTACTCCAGGAACATTATATATATATATATATATATATATATATATATATATATATATATATATATATATATATATATATATATATATATATATATATATATATATATATATATATATATATATAGGCTGTCCAAAATGAAACACACAATTAGCATACCATGTGAATCCTGGGATAAATTGGAGACGAAAATGAAAATGGAAAAATATATTACGAAATTTTACGCGAACAATGTGGCAACACTGTTCGAAGAAAGTCTCCTCTTGTGCTCCGCGTCCAGGTATTGTATTATACACGTTACGTTAAGGAAACGTTGAATCATGTTAAATCTGCTCAGGATATTATCCAGCGCCGATAATATGCAGGTCAGAATAGTAGTAGCGAGATAAGTAAGATTTATTTGGATTGCAAGAGGGGATTAAAAACACTGCTATGTTGCCACATCGTGCAGATAAAATGGCATCGTACAACATTTTGCCAGTAACATTTTCGTCTTCAATTTAGCCTTGTGCATATTATATGATTGTCTGTGGACAACCAGTGTGTGTGTGTGAGTGTGAGTGTATTTAGACATAGTGATTATTCATACATTTAAAGACATGGTTATTCAAATGTTCGTAAATTGTTCTGTGTGTTAACATTCTAAGTATTAATAACATGTATTAATTTACGGTACGTGATAATCTTTGTAAACAGTGTAAATTTTTTGTCTCCTGATTTAAAATAGTACAACATTTAAAAAAAAAAGCTGTTTCGATTTTTGCACTTTACTTCACTTTACCGTATAATGAATGTCTTAGAAACAGTGAGACTAGTTAGTAAACTCATTGCGAAGTGTTTAATTACTGTGTGTGCATACTTTCTTTATTTTATTCATTATCACTACTAATTTTATCAGCATAGTCTTACAATGTTGGTTAACAAATATAGACTACGTTTATCAATAATTTAACTAGTTCTATCATTGAATACGTTCCTATATTAGGCCTAATATATATATATATATATATATATATACATATATATACATATATATATATACATATATATATATATATATAGAGAGAGAGAGAGAGAATACAATTTTATGGTTTATTAATAAAAACCATTACAGAAACGTATATACTGTTTAAGAATTAAAGTGTTATTTTACAAATAAGCGTAAATTAATTTCATTGATAGAAATAGTTTCGGGTAGTGGCTGATTGAAAGCTTGTGATTGTTTAATAGCGTCTTTATGAGTATATTGTACTGTTTATAACGGCTGCTGTTCAGTTTATTCGAAACAGAGCCTGCCTGTGTTTAGTAAATCATATACGTGGCATAGGCCTACCCTCGATAAAATATCATAGACGTAACTATACAAATTAATATGTATTTTAAAACTGTTCAGGTACCCACGTAGCTTACCTATTATCATAAAAAGTATGTTTTGTTAAGACGGTAAAAAAAGAGACGCTCAGAAAAATGCGTAGTCTGTTTCTCGAAAAGCAATTAAAGTTAAAGTCTAAAGAAGTACGTAGCGCAGTTCAGAATTCGTCTTTATTACGGCGTTGGCTTAATTTCCACCCGTAGGGTAGAAGCGGGGAAGGGGCAAGGGAAGAACGGGGCGAGTGTCCAAAGAATGAGGGTGGATTGTGAAGAGTAGGAAAGGGGCGCTTGATCCACAGCAGGCAGGGAGGGTAGTTATCTTGCTAATATACGCACCCCCCACCTACCCTAGAGGTTATTTAGTTCCCCTTGCATACACAGACACGCCAGCAGATGAATAGGCAGCGGCGGCGTCGCGCGACACAATTTTGCGCTTCGTAACCGTCCAATAGCGAGCGATTTAGCGGTAGCGTGTCGGCGCTATTGTTGCCCAATAAAGCTTTGTCCCGTTGTTAAAAGACGTGGGGGTGGGATGGGAGGGGTAGTTGGGGTTGTGTGTGTGGCAGGGGCGTGGGGTGCATAGCCGCTAGGGTTGTCATTGTTGCAGGAGTCATTAATCACACTTTGAAACGACACTTGCATGCGCATGGTTTTTTTCCACGCCATGCTGTTTTGTTATATATGTGAGATTTGAATTGTTTGAACTGGCAGTAGCTTCACTCGTGCGTGTTACATAGACCACCAGACACAGTGAACTATATGGCCTTGCTGTGTTTCTACTTGCTCGTCCTACTTTTTTTAACGTACCATATCTGGCAAAATAGTTGTTTATACACTGCATTTAATGTATACCGCATTGCGCAAAAGAGGCAGGAGCATTTACTTTTACATCTTAGTAGGATAATTGTATAGTTTATTATGTACTAAAAAAACATAACTCGCTTAGTATCAGTAATGTAATTTTCTCTGTGTGGACTGAAGCTGTTTTTTGAACTTAATTGTGAAGACATACGAAAAAATACGCATAAAATACTTTGAGCGTTTTAAAAAAGAGGCGAGTTTGTTTCCAACGACTTAAATTGTAATTTTTGTGTTGATTTTTATGTGTTTATCATGGTACGCTACTATAGTTCCATTATTTAAGCACATTCGTCCTTCTTAAAGCAGGCATCTTATTTTGACTCTGCAGGTTGCGTTGTCGCATGTACATTACGGAGAGTTCCGTTTTATTTTAATGAATTATATTCAAAAATGTACTGCTAAGAACATTACTACCATGTTTTTCGTGAACTTTGTATAAAAGCGCGTAGTACACTATTGCAAAACAATTCTTAAAACGTTATGAGTAATGCCACGCATTACAGTGCAAAATAATGTTTGTAAATAAAGTTAGTTTTATAAATTTAAAGTTTAATATTCTGTTTAATACCGATATTGCAATTTTCGCAACTCCCAAATAATAAAACCATGCATTTTCCAAGTATGAAATAATTTTTTTTTTATTTTCGTCCGAAATAACATAGATAATTAAAATCAAATTAATAGTACTTAAAAATAACAGTGTACAAAGCAGGCAACATTTGTTAAAATATTATATATATACATATATATATCTGTTTGTGTGTATCATCAACTGTGATTATTTGGGACACCAAGGTACAAGGGCAAATTATGGTATTTTTCAGGAATTTCCGTTACGTAGGTTGCAGCCCTGGGTGAAGAAATCTTACTGACCGTTTAAGTAGAAAATTTTCTACGCTGGTTTTTCTGTGAATAATCTCACTCTTGCGGTTGTCGAGTGTGTAATAATAATTCCAGAGTAATTGCGCCAAGTTTACCTGTTTCCCCAAACATTGCAGTATAAAATACCTACTAGTCTTATTGTGTTCCAATTTTCTTAATGCGATTAACTACGAGCATATAATATTACACTATTTGTAAATTTTATGATCAATGATTGTAATACAAATGAGTTAATTCTGAAAAATCAAATACGTCTACAAATCTGTTTGTTGCACAGTAATTACACACTTGTTGTGTTTATCAATAACAGCTTTACAGGTTGGTCTATTTCAGTGTACAAAATGACTTTTTTCCTTGTCGCCATAATTTCACCCATTTTCTTGACGACTGCAGTGTCCTGTTACTAATATAAGAATGCTTAGGTTTTCTCGTAGTACTCGTGTTTGCCGTACATCATACAAAACTGTTATGCCGTCGTATTATTAGCAATTAATGTCAAATATTAAAAATTACACAAGTGGCTCACTATATGTTACAAAAACGTTGTAAATTACTAATACTGCCGTGACACATTTCAGTCCTTAAGTGAATGGAACAAGTCATATCGTAAGAGTGTATAAACGTGTACGTATAAGTGCAGGATAAAATAGTACTGGAACATCGCATTTATGCTGCTTGTGAAGCCGTTCGGTTGAAATAGCGCATATGAAACTGTGTGTCAGTCGCGGGACCATTTTTATGCTTTCCTGCCGCTAACCATGCGATAACTACCAGTTAACATACTAGTGTTCACGACTACCTGGTTTTGGTTGCGTTCTGCAGTAGTTGAGTAGTTCTCCGAGTGTGCGGATGTGCGTGTCTATGACAGGCGCCATCTCTGAGGAACTTGCTATCTGAGAACAGGCCCGACTCGGGGTGAGTGAATGATACCCTCCGTACGATGTTCATGCTGCGACCTGCTCTTGCCTCATTTCTCGAGAAAATCATATTTTCTAGTGGAACACTTAAATATGGTTTATCAATTCGAAAAAAAAACTACTCTCAAAGTATAAACTTTGATACATAGCCTATTTACGTTTAATCGAAGGAAAGTGAAAAGTAAGAAACGTCGTCATCAGTCAACAAAACATACCATAATCTACGTCTATGGGCTTAACACAATTAGATATTCTGCTGAAAATAAGGCTTTAAAACGTGCACTTGCTGTAAAGACTAAGAAAACTTACATTAAAAGTAATTTTTTAATTACTGAAATTTTTTCATTCTCCTTAGTTTATGGCGTTTCCTTAGAGACACAGAAAAATTTAGTTTCTAATTGTTTTTTTTTTTAATTTTTATAAGAAAAACATTTTTTTCTAGAAACTAAACCGTTTTTTAAATAAAATATAGTATCGTAAAACTGCAATTATCCTTGTCAAAAATCACACTGCTGAATTAGGCTATTTTAATGCTAACACAAGTTTTTCAAACTGTTGCTGTAAACGTTTAACAAATTTTTATCTTTCGATATAGTTACTTTTAGTGGTTTATGTTTGGACTAAATTTTATTTTTATCAACAATATTTTCTGTTATTGTAAAGAAATTGTTTGCAGTGTAAATGCTAGGTGAGCATCTGTGTTACAGAGTTTAAGTGTCGAAATAACACACCTAAGAAAACCATTGTGGACAACTTTCTGAAGAGGTAGCGTGCGAATTAAACAATGAATGGCCTGTTCTTGTAATGAATTCATATTACATAGCACGTCAGAAATTCTTTCCGTGTTGCGATTGTAGAGCTCTACGATTACTAAATAATATTTCACCAAGGATACGTATGTGTCTATAATGTCTATATACAATTGAAATAAATGGTATCTGAGAGTATTCTAAAATTAAGGAAATATAAACATTGTGATTAAAAGTAATCCTCGAGGGGAAGAAAGATGCCATTCGAGCGTCTTGCGATTAAACTGTAAGCAACGTAAAGTCAGAAGTAACACCAGTTTCATCCTTAGCGCTAATTACGTGTTTTGAGGGCATTGCAATTTTTAAGTTAAAGAATTTGATAAGATACACTGTAGTAGTAATTATTATCAAGCGTGAACATTGCATTCATACAATTTCAGAAGATTCTAGCAAAACACACAAATAATGTAGTAAGGCTAAATGTCCCCATTTTAAATCAGAATGCCACCACCACGAGGCAGCACCAAAATGAACAAATTTTTCTACAGAAATAACTCGGCAACCCATGAACGGATTTTAATGCGGGAAACGGCATTTTACATCGTAATATCATACTAATTTATGTAATTAGTTTGCATGCAATTAAAATTATCCGATATATTAATGTCTAAAACGCAATGTTTTTCAAAAGTCGCCTAACAGGAACATGGCCGTGAGTTAGACGAATTTAAAGCAATTTACAGATTTTGAATAGGTCAAATACTTTTGTCGGAAACAGAAAAAAAGAAATTAACATGCAAGGTGTCGCGATACAGGATTCACGCCCCCACCCCATTCTTTACCTTCGCGCAAATAACAGTCTTAATGCGACAGTCGGCCTGTGGTGTGCTTACAAGGTCAAAAGTATCCTTCACATCTTTCTCTTGTAATGATATATAATACTGTTTTAAAATATGTAAGGCTGGGTTATACATTTGTATGACAGCGTGGTGATTACAGACAGAAACACTCAACAACTGTACCAACTATGCTACCGTTATTCAGACACGGTTGTTGGTAAGTATCATCCAAGCTTTCACCTGGTGGTAACTCAGGAAACCGTGGAAAACACGACACCATATGCGTTTCGTTTTCAACAGAGATAAGGTCGCTGCTCCTCCGGGCTATTACGAACGTCTCAACTTTGTTTCTGACTCGCAGGAATAAATGTTTGTCTTGCAGATGCTAGTTACCTTTTGTGTGCATGCGTAATGTCATAAATCGGTGCAGATATTGCAGATAAAATTATTACGTCACCGAATTTGTTTATTTTAAGAAATGATACACTACGTCAATGTATTAGTTGCACTTTACATGGGATGAACACACGCAAATTGGGATTTTTCAAATCTTACTGTACATAATATATATCTATAGTCATTACAGGCACCGCTTTGTGGAGTCTTATGAATGTAGTTCATAAATGTTGGACTGAAATTTATTTAATTGTTGTAAAACACCCAACTCCAAAGAAATCGGGGTGTCCTGGAGTCCTTCCCCGGGAAATTTTTGGGGTTCCAAGGATCAAGATGGGGTTATTTAAACATTTCTCATTCCTAAAATATACTCTGGTTGAAATAACAATTTTCTTTTTTACAACATTTTTTTGAGTGAACAGATTTAGAAAAAAAAAACATTTACCTCATGTACTGTATGTGCATGTTGGAGTCCTATACACACAACAAAATAATGCATTTAAATACCAGGAGAAACCTGAACGTTAAACTTACAAGCTTCAGTAGCAGTATGAATGTTTCACACAACATAAAAAATTAACTAAAATAAACTTTTATTCGAATTTATTGGTTTGTGGACATACGCCATTGCTCATGTTTTGTTGACCAAACTTGTATTGGAAGACAAAGTGACAAAATACAAAAAACACAGAAATCGAAAGAAAAAAGAATCCCAAACGAAGTTCATCTGGGATTGTGTTTTCTTGCGTTTTCTTACTATAACAGTACACAAATGTTGTACATTATTTGATAAACGATTAGTTGTTTGTTTCAAAAGACTGCTTTCTCCTCCCGTTCACTTTTGCCACACAGACAGCTGCAAAAATAATATCGACATTGATAATACGATGTATATACGAAGTTACAAAGTATTTGTGTGAGTGTGTGTATGTGTAGGGGGGTTCGCGACATGTAAATTTACGTAAAATTATTTATATAGATTAATAAAAATCTTATGTTCTTCATTACATGTATAAGATAAACATCTTCCTCCGGTTTGAAGTTTTCGCTGGCTTTGTATTACCTAGTAGTTTGAATGTACAGATACGCATTTAATTTTTCCTAATTTCCATTCTAACTCCAAGAGAAACAATATCAGGGGATACATAAGTATATCAGAAGGGGTTATTTTTTGTCATGTCGTACGTAACTATTTGATTTAGTCCGCCTAAAATATACCGCTCTTGTGCACCATCCCTCAATCACAACAAATTTCCAGGGCCTAATTATTAGTAATGTTATTATTATTTGATTTAATTTACATTTATAACAATATGTGGAGAAATGCAGTCCGTATATGTTACCACGTCTGCACGAATATTTCATGTTAGCATACCAGAATACATTGTTCCTACACCTTCAATTTACCTATTCTGATTATGTAGTACTTCATTGTCGTAACTGATACGCACAGACATGAAATTGATCTGAAGTAGGTTCTACGGCACTGTAGGCAAAAGTCTTGGATGCCGATGAGCATAAATTGTGTTAGTGTAGGGATGGGGTAAATGGAAGAACTCCGATAAAACCCGCCCATCGGCGACATCGTAAAGCATGATTTACCTGGCCGGGGCACAGACTAAATTTTATTACAAACGCGAAATGACGTGGCGGCTCGTTTGATATTGGCGAACTTCGCCGCTCATTGGCTTCCCGAGACCATTAATGCCAGCCCTGCGTCTGTTTGGCTCCTGCATGTTACGGCAGGTTTCCCATTGGCCTGGCTGTCGATAATCAGAGCAGCTGCCTCACGTTGATTGGCAGTAGGTGTTTCCGCCATGTTGCTGGCTAGGAAAGCCATTTTTCTGACGTGTGTGACTGAGTTCGCAGGCCTACCAGCTATTTCACTTCTGTATTCCTAAATATTCTATGGCCGGGGATTGAACCCGGATCGCCTTGGTGGAAGGCGAGCGATCTAACCGCTCAGGCACCGCGGCCCACTAATAACATTGATCGCGAAATATTTTTCCCATATATTTACAAATATATCAACGTCAACATTGTATTACATACCTCTTAGTGCCAAATTCTGTATGTTAGCTAGGAAGCATTCGGGAATCTGAATCGCATTGGGCAGTTAACAGTGATTGACTCGATTGGTGAGGGTTTCTGCCAGCCATTTTCTCTTTGTAGTGTTGATAAAACCAAGACTGGTTTCCTGTAATTAACCAAATAAATAACTACAAAATTGCTACATTAGGTACCTATACATCTAAAAGGTGAGGTAAGAGGTTTTTACTGCCCTAGGTATTCAGATCTGATGATGGTGAAATGAGGTGAAGCACAACATATCATCCATGCCCCGTCCAAATTCGAACCGGGGCCCTTTTGTACCGTAGACCGGCGCATTACCGACTTCGCTATCGAGACTGGCAATATAACAAAAATAATACGCACGAAGACCAAATTATTATTGTTATACTGACAAATTAGTAAGCATCAATCTCATACATTTCTTTATCCTGTATCCTACATTTTATTAAGCCACAAGGTACTGTTTTTTTTTTCCTTTTTGCCGTCAAAGACAACATTCACTTTCTTTCTCATTTTCCTGTCACGGCTTTACACTCCACTGGTTGGCTACTTGAAGAGGTGCAAGGATAAGCGCTGTTTGTGACGATATCCCCAGAAGCGTGGGTTCTAACACTGTATTATCAGCACTTGGAACGGCAAGAAAAAGGAAGGTAAAATGAATATAAAACTAAATACAGCTATCCTTACATTTATTTCATCGGTAAATTCAGCCTAGCATCAGATCTGAATACATGCCACTAATAGTAGTCATCATTTCCTCAAACATATATTTTGTGAACTAAAAAATGTACATGTTACATGCAAGCTGTCGAAGAATAAGTATGAATGTTAAGATAAATATGTAACGAGGACGTCTAGTGATCAATTTATCGTGAACAGCATCTTATATATACATAAGACTGCACAACCTGAGTACAAGAAACGTTAGTATATTACTTACTTCTCTGTAAACGTCTTCCTCACATCAGATTTTCTTCTTTTGTAGGACAACCGTAGTACATTTTTTCCTTTCACAGAGAATCTGTGTGTATTTTCCATTCCGCCGGATAATACATCATTAATTTGATTACTAACTAACAACTCACATATTATATTTATCTAATATGAATAAATCAGGAGCATTCAATTACTTGTTCAGCTAACTAGAAACGACGATACGAATGACAAGGACAACCATATCCTTTACGTGGATACTGCCTCTTGTTGTGCTGCCGCCTATGCATTTACAGGTGGGTGGCACTAATAGCTGTACATACAGTAAATAAAACCTAAACAAGATGTAGAATTACAGCAGCATTCTCATGGGCGTGTTGAACATGGATGTGGTTGCTAGCTCAGGCTGAAGTTGCTACGTGGTAGATAACTGCCAGAGGTGTTGGGGGAGGGTAGAGGATGTGTGTTATCCTGTTTCAGTTACTGCGGCCTTGAAAATATAGTGTAGACTTTTATACCACCTTCTCAGCCTTTATCACAAACCCAGTCGTCGCATGACTTATCACATACAGAGGATAGCAGACATACACGTGTGCAACCTGACCAGTGTTATTCTTAACTTCTCTTTCCAATCCTATACATTTTACTTTACGTGTAAATTAGTGATAAATCGTGCTATCGTCTTATTAGTCAAGTTTTATTGTTGTTTTGCACTTATTTTGACATTTTTTTACTTATCTTCATTGGCAAACAAAATATCAATTTACATAATCCATATTTCACGTCGTATGAACGTAATATTATACATATATTGATTTTTACGATTCATCACTTCAGAAACTCGTAAGCATACCATTGTATCTGGATGCTTTCAGAAAATGTCGAAACACTTAATGCAATTTATATTCCCGTGTATAGTGAACCAAAATCTACCGCAAGCACGTAAGTGGCTGTTCTAACATGCCAATAGATATTGTGGAGAGTTCAAACACGAGTGAATCATTTGTACAATATGAGTTAGGTAAGTAATACGCACATGACAGTGCAAAAGAACATATCAAACACCGAACAGGCATACAAGCTGTAAACATAGTGAAGTGGCTATAGAACTTCTTACCGCCTGAACACAGACGTACTGGCGTGCAAATCTGTACTCGTCTGTCAGTATTACCACAACAAAATTTTCCGCAAAATGTTATGTCTATAATACAATTGAGGTGCCGAGAAACTAGTAGTATTGCTTTGTAATTTTATTCCATTGTTCCTGGACAATCGTAAACTACCCTGTATTTTTTATTTCATTGGTATTTTACGTGCAAACGATAGCCCAAGTAATTAGACATGGTTACATGTTTATATTTTGTTTACAAACTAACTAACCTAATAACTCAGATGCCCACCCAGGACTAAAAACAGAAAACCGGCGTGCCAACCGACTGCGCTACAGTTGCTCAGTCATCAGATGTAATTCGCATGAATATTATAAGAGCCTTGAACACTTGGATAACGTATAAAATCACCAGGCATCCTAATACAAAACTGACCACACTAGCAGACACTGATGATAAAGAAGCCGGCGCGGAACGGCTGATAGATGAGAGCTCTGGCGGGCGCATCCACGGTCGGCCTTGGTCGCGCTTGACCCAGTATAGTGAATATCTTATTTGTCTGTTTCCGTCAAAACTATTTGACTTATTCAAATTATGTAAACTGGGTTGAATTCGTCTAACTAATGGCCATGTTCCTTCAAGGCGACTTTTAAAAAATAAATAGGATTTTGAAATTATATCTATGAAAATAACTGTACCGGATAATTTAAACGACATGCAACCTAATTACCTACATTAGATTACGATGTACAATGCCGTTTGCCGACTTAAAATCCGTCCAAGGTTTGTGAAGTTATTTATGTAGAACTGTTTGGTCCCGAAAGTGCTGCCATCACTCGGCAGAGATTCACACTATACATGGGAGACATTTAGCCTTAAAACCACTTGACTGAAAGAAAGACCTAAAAATAATGTGTGAAGTGATTCGAAACTAAAGATACACACAAGACGGAGAAGTTCTCATTGAGGAGAATTCGTCTACTGCAAAACGCCTGTGTAATAACCTACGTAATAACAGGACGTTTATGACTCAGCATCTGAAATGTTTAATTTTGGAAATAAGGCTGTTGTCCCGAATAACACACGTGAAAATCACACAAATTATAAGATGAAGTGAATATTAATATACGGACAAAGAAGTATAAAACAGCATATTTTAGCCGTACGTATTTTAAATCTGATGGAAAGGGTTGGGAGTATCGCTTCATTGGGGTCTGTTCATCCGGGTTCGACTGTGCTCGGATATGTCCAGTAGTGGTTGGGTGTGCTTGGCCAGTGCTCGGGTAGTTCAGCGGATGTCTATTCGTGTGTTCTTGAGGCAAGTTTCACTACTCATTTATTTGTTTAAATACATTTTTATTTGCTCGTTTAGGTGTGGTGTATTTCTGTTAATTGTTAGAAATATTAGTTTTTTCTTATTAAATTTCTTATTTTTTTATTCCAGTGACGCTTTTGTAAGTGAGTTTCTTCTCTGTCTCGGTTGTTATTTATTGATTGTATTGTTGTGTACAATTAATTTATAACTTCATGCAATCATGAAAGATTCAGGAAAACAATTAATCTGCTCATTTATTGTTTCGAACCCAGACACCTACGCATATATGTTTATTAGTTTTCTTGAGTAAAAGACCATGTGTAAGTTTAGAGGTAGTATGAAAATCACAAATTATTTTAAAATTGCTGAAATACGTGAGACTAATGTTTGAACTGTATGCCATAGAGTAGACACAGACCGTTATGTTAGTGATCGTCAACTTGTTTTGAATCGTACATATACCTCCTCAATGCCGTGCGGCTATTACGTGCTATAAATGTTCACTTTTTAGTAAGTATTAACTTAGTCGGTTATTCCATGGAGAAAATTAGTATTTTTTAGGAGGTTCGATTGCAGGAACCCGATGATGGATTTTTTCGCGAGTGCGTATTTTTCCGCCATGTTTTAATGTCATGGCCCCCGGTAGCCGTTCTGTGTTTTTGTGACGTTGGCCTCGTCATTTGAGATTTGACCTTGATGTTTGACATTTGACCTTGACCTTTGACCAAGGCATTAATCTTGTTTGCAGGCCCTGTCTTGTTCATCCCTAACTTCAATTTTTAATTTTCGACTGTCATTTGTTTACATCCCCTGGGAGCTGCCGTCTTGGAACTGGCACCTCGGGGTCTCTCAGCAACATTTGGCTAAAGTTGCTAGACGACTCCGAGGATTATCAAACCTGATTCTTATTTCGGCTAGATGAGTATGGGTCTCTCTCCTCAAAGCGGCTGAATGACCTTGCTGCTCTTGAGTCAGCTTAAGGGAAGATACTGATGATCAAAATAATATATTTACTTATTAAAATAATTATTTTATTAATTTGGAAAAATTTTTATACATGTTTTACGATTTACATCAAATTTATTATTATTATCTATAAATTATCTCAAGCATACTCATACCGTACCGGTTCCAATAATTCAAAACTACAATTTGTTTAAAACAATTTGTAAATATATTTTTCTATACACATGATTACTTCTAGGCCACATATGTAACCACTTTATCTAACTTTTCCAGCATATAATTACACAAGCACACTTCCCCCATTTTGCATTATTGTATTTACGATAAATTCATGAACGTAAAGTATATAACAAAGTAGTGTATATTTGTTGTGTACACGTATGGATATACGTTCCATTTGTATGATATTGAAACGTGTTAGAAATATCTGGATGGTTATTGAAACTAATAAATATGTCCAAATAATAAAATTACATTGGCATATACTTGTAAAGCGTAGTTAGTACTAGGGTGTTAATATAAATTCACGTACGTATTTAGTCTGGGAAAGAGATTTACTTACCTTGAGTTTGGCGGCTATGAGACTGTACGGTAGCAGTTGGCAGCCTGTGGCTCAGCGTGTAGAGTACAGTACAGTCACCTGCTCGTCCAGAGGCAAGCAGAGCTGTTTCTGTCCCCATGAGAGGCAAGAGGTAGTACAAAATCGCCGCTTACGTGTTTCCTGTTCATTGCTCTCCGTGTCTCTCGCCGACTTCAACTCTCTATACACATCTTATAAGAGTATCTTACAAGCGCAGTAAAACATACTGTACAACATTTGAATAAAGTTTTTTATATGCCATAATTTTTATACATCGATTAATAAAATAATTTTTTAAATGCACAATTCTCCTTTTTGGACAGCACTGGCCCGAACAAGTCACGACTTGTGTCGTCGCTCGAGATTTTTTCATGCTAGTGGTATTACCTATGGTTATTTACATTTGCTATGTGTCAGTTTGTATAGTTATATGTATATTTTAGGAAATAATATTTTCGACACATTATTGTTCTCACATTTCAATATAATATTATTAAACCGAATCCACCTTTCACGCCACACTGTTACCATATCCAACAATCTGGAAACAATCAATTTTAATACTATCGAACGATCTGACAACTCTCCAAATGATTATTATCAACGTGAATAGTATCCATCTGGATACTCTCCATCTGAAGTTTATCAAGATGGATGCTATCCATCAGGATTCATAGTTATATGTTAATATTAAATCTGAATATCAGACTTCACTTTTAAACATAACTTTTAGGTGTCACTTTCAATCCTTGGCATAAGACGTCAATATTAGACCTCAATATTATAATAAAGTTTTAGATTTTAACATTAGACCTTAAATATTAGACCTCATTTTAGGTCTCACTTTAGGCCGTAGTAATAAACCTCACCTCACGACCACATTTATTCATATTATATCTGAGTTTCACACCTAAGTTTTTAAACATCAGTAGCATACCTCTCTATTTTACTGCACAATTTAAATCCCTGTATTAAATTTGCTGTGCACATACACTATACAAAGTTAATTTCATACCTTACAATTTACTCTAAGTGCCAAGTTTTAATTTCTTATCCACTCACCATCTAAATAGCAAATTAATTTAAACTGACCCAATATTTTTGTGCAGTATCATGTATCCCAGTCATAATTAAAAAATAATTTTTCCTTACCTGTAAAATACACGTAAAGAGATTTTCAAAACCGGCTTTTCATCTCAAATAATTCATACTTACACGTTGCTAAGAAAGTACACTTGTAGAATTACTGTTGTAAAAAATAAAACACAACTTTTTACACTGCAACTTGCGGTTAAATATTTATCTCAACAGTAAAATACCCCTAAAACCTAGATTATCTATTTAATGTAACCTCTTTCCGTCAGTGTTTCGAATAATCCAATATATTACATGTAAGTAGGAATGCGATCCTGTTTCCCGCATAAACATAATTAATACGAGTAAGTTCATTGCGGTCTGTGGAGAAATAGTAGCCAATGAATTGATCTTCCTACGTCTTCATATAACCTCTCGTCACTTCACTGGAGAGATCCACGAGAGTGTCACGATGGTCTAAATCGATATCTTAATCAGCACTAATATCATCACCTTCACCGCAATTGATGATTTTCCTAGGTCTTGTGAATCTTGCGAAGCATCAGTCAGGTGAGATGTAGTAGCTGTAAGTATTTCGTATTATCGGTTAATAATACGAAATAATTCACAAAAAAGTAGCTATCTTGAGAACTACATAATTTCAATAAACTCGGTACCAATATAGTGCTTAGTATATATATATATATATATAGACTATATATATATTTATTTATTTTACTTTTTCGCAATTACATGTTTATTAATTTTTAATTTCGCTTCAATAATTTTTTTATTATTTGAGTTGCAACTGTTGTAACTCTATCGTGTCATGATATGTCATGACGCAAGTTAGTATTTCCTAATGTAAATGAACAATTTGTGAATTTTTGTGATAATTGGTAACCACACTGAGGAACGCAGGCTAATTAGTAATGCTTGTGAGGTGAGATGAGAGAGTTTTACGAGCCGATGAGGGTGAAATGAGGTGATGGTACAACACAAAATCCATAACCGACCAGGGATTCGTACCCAGGACCCTTCGCACCATATACCGGTGACTAACCGACTACACTATCGTGGCCGTCTATGCAGGTAAACTATATTTATATTTTATATCAGCGTGGTTTTGCTTTATGTTGGCTTTTTCATCCAATATTTTTGTCCTTTTTGCGTTTATAAATGAAGCGCTATGTAGTTACATACTATAATGTGTTTGAATTAAATTAATGGAAAAATTATTTTTTAGGTTAGGCAGTTTGAGCAAAATAAGTTTGAATTATAATTCACTTTGTACGTACGCTACTTATTCAATTACTATAGCAAAATTGAACATGGGCAAAAAAGGAACAATTAATTCATTTAGACCTATGCTAAAAATTATTTATCAAAAACGTATACTGTAAAAGGTCAGAAAAAAGAGTAATTCGGTCTTATCAAAAGTGATATTTACGGTCAAAAATAATATTAATTAAAATATTTTTAGAGAATAATTACTACTCCATAAAACACGCATTATAACCGGTTATTCTATAGCATTAATATAGAAACTTATACATTGATGTGAATTTGAACATGTATACTAGAATTATCAACAAAACTTTAACATTTTCGGTCTTTCTTACGAGGTCACATAAGCTTTTAATGTCTATATTTAACGCTAGGATTTTTCAAACATCAAGTTAACTTCTTCCTTACAATTTTGCTGCAAATCTAACAAGAACGGTATTTTTGTATTTTATATTACATAGTTCAAAATGAAGGACGCGATGAGTAACTCTGCCGGTAGCTGTTTGAATACACACTTTCCGACAACGGTCGCTGAGTAAAACAAACAGAAAGCAGGTATTGAAAACAAGTGAACAGTGCGTGTTCGATTAATCGTTATACATTCAAATATAGCGAATATTAATGAGGTGTTGTACTCGTAAAAAAGGCATTTTTTTGATATACTTGATGAAATGTCTTGTAATAGTTTAATTTCTGGCCTTATCTTAAAATTTTACTATAATAACTGGACCATAGTAAAACAAGTGTACATTGAGACATTATTTTCGTTAATTGTTTGTTGAATTTCCAATAAACGCACGCGACACACACGTACATACTGAAAACAACACATAACTTTTAGTTCGTCATTTAAGTCCCGCTATCATTTCAAGAAAATCAGAAATCGGCATTTATTAGAGACAAATCATTGTGACGTGTTTCAAAATGTTTCGCAGCTCTAATTTTTTTATTCGTTGAAGAATTTTATTGAATAAAAATGGAGACACTTCAGTATAGGCTAAGGTCGAATTTGTTATCTGGTGTTCAGAACGCAAATCTGGTACTTTCTCGAAGCGAACGTCCACCTGGTCCCCAAGCAACTATCCGCAGTAAAATAACCACCCTCCCATATCCCACGATACGCATTCGCATCGATAACTACAAGTATTTACTACGAGAAAAAGTGTGATTTTCATATCAAGACAACTCCCATATATTTGGCACTATTAAGGGGTACGGAAATGTACGATGCCGAGCTGATGACTGGAATACTCAGTCGTCAATAAAATCTAAACTGCTCATCAAAATTTGGTGATGTGTTTTTTCCGAGTGGATATTTTATCAGTGGACGTTTATTTATATGACACAATGACGTAGTATGCTTTACTTTCGAGTAAAAAATTAAAAACTGTTTTCAGAAAATAAGGGCTTGAAACCACAAAATTTACAAATATGAAAAACTGTTATAATTTATTGATACGATAATATCTGGGCCTCTTAAATAACTGAATTTCAAAAATATTAGCGTTTTATTTGAAAATAATTTTGCTATCAGAAAATGTCTTCGCGAGTGGTTTACGGATGATAAAATTAATTTCAAATGAAAACGCCGGTGTTTTTTTAATCTGTTATTAAAGAGGCCTAGATATTATCATCTTAAGACTTATAAGTTTGTCGTTTCTGTATATGTTGTTGTTTCAAGCCCTTATTATTCTAAAAACCATTTTTATACTTTTTTACTCGAAAGTAAGGCATGGTACCGCATAGTGCTATATAAACAAACGTCCGATCATAAATATCTTCTAGGTAAAAACATATAACCGAATTTCGATGAGAAGTTAGCATTTTATTGACAATTGAGAATTCCGGTCATCCGCTCGACATCGTACCTTTCCATACCCCGTAATATACATATATAACACTCGGATTTCGGGCTCCAAAATCTCAGTCAGAATTTGTCATTACATTCGAGACAACCCGAAGCCTAAGGTTTGGTATAGTGCAATGGACGTTTGGATGATAACAGCGTAATAGGAAGGGTGTTGAAAAATTGTCGAGGAGAACGATCAAGAGTATTGAAATATTTCGTTCAAGAATCAACGAAGCAATCAGAACTGTTGGAACCAAAATACTTATAGGCTGGTCTGATTAGAACTATAACAACACTTTTATGTTTCAGGAGTTACAATGTAGGTACACATTAAATTTTCGTGAGAGAAAAAAGATTCTAGATATGCACATAATTTTAAAACTAGTGGAAATCAAAATCAAATATTTTCCCCGTTATGATTTATTTAAATTATAGGAGGACTCCAGCTACATCGTCTACATTATCTACTCTATAATATAGCTTTTAGACACTATGCTGTTTTTCCGTTTTGTGGTACGATTGTTAAAAATTCCTTTCTTTGAACAAGTACATACACGTAAAAAATGTTAATGAAAATATTTTAAATTATACATATTATTTGTTTAATAATTCGCACCGTTTGTTCACGCACAGGATCGCAGAAAATAAGAGGAACAAACTATTACGATTTCTTACCCAATGTTTTTTCAGCAGTGAAGCAAATTTATCAAAAGAGATCTGCTAAAACATAAATCAGTTCTCTAACCTGACTAATTAGTAATAGGTTTTACGACTTCACAAGTAAACATCACATTGGGTAACATACATTTTTATTTGAAAATATATACCTTGATATTGGGTTTATTAAGGAAAATTACCGCAATTATATAAATTCTGATTGTTGGGTAATTAATACAACTGTTATTCTAATTAGAGCGTGACTGTTGTCTTTTATCAATGTAGCAAAGAAATATTGTCTCATTATCCTACTTTATTACAAATCAAGTGTGGTATATAAAGTTATATATATATATTAATTTTGATAAAATATTGCACATATATTCTAAGAACGTTGTATTGTTTAAAATTAAATCACCTCCCTCTATGTTTGTTTCCTTATGTGTGTCAAGTAAATCTTATAAATATACATAATTCATTTGTTATAAAGTTACTCGTAAAAATATTCAAAGTATGCAATAAAAATGCTGTCAATAATTTTTGTGAATCAAGTACGCAGTCCTTTCATAACAATTTTACACCCACAGTTAACATAGCTACTTTAACCGTTGTAAAAAATTGTTATTTGTATTAATTATTATTTTCATGTAGTTAATTAACTGTATGTTTTAAATTTACGTAGGACATATATGTACTAAATATACATAGAGAACATGAATTTACAGTTAAAATAATTCACAAACTTCATTTGAAAAAGTAGTTTTTCTTACAAATTTGTTTACATATTTCTCGTATACATTCATTGTGGCAGATATTGTCACGTTTAAATAACTAACATTCACTCTAACACCTCAGACTACTGCTTCGTCGAACAGCTTTAATATCTGGAATTACCAACCTCAGAGTGGAAAGCTTGGCATTGGGCTACACACTAATTTCGCCAGGAGAGAGTGTAACCCGACGCCAGGTCTCTGTAACTCAAAGGAACTCCTGCCTCCTTTGCCCTCCCCTCTCACTCAATGTCTGTACGTGCGCGTTTGGGCGTCTGTGTGGTAATGTGTAGTATAAAGCGCTCCACACCAAGCTATTACAGTCCCTGCTCTCTGAACTTACTAATCAAAGCAGAAGACCAGCCGACTCAAAGGCAAAACATTCCAATGACTCTGCTCACCTCGCTAACTTGTATGCGCGATGAGTGGAACTTGAGCGGCTCTCGTGCCAACAGAAGCTCTACTGCCTCGTTCGCTTGAGGTGGCGCGACGAAGGACTGCGAAGAATAAAGACACACGGCTAAGAAACAACTATCGAACTGGCGGCAGGATTTTTTACTGAACAAAGCCAAAGGACGTTATTTAAGGCATGAATGTGTAGTATAAAATGTGGAACTGTATTTTTCATTTTATAATAATTTAAAGACAATTTACATCGACAAGTAAATAAGCGTGAAGTATGTACCACGTTGACAGTTCGTTTACAAGCTAATCAGCAAAGTAAAATAAACATGACACTACTTATCAAATTACTTATTACGGTTTTATAGACATACAGAGGAGTAAAAAAATTCCTATTTTAAGTTATTGCCAAAGTTCATGTCCTTATAGTATTTTCCGTGTTTGTTAGGAAAGAATTTAAAAATAATTCAATAATATTTATAAAAATTATGTTTTCTATCCTACGAAATTTTCGCGAACTTATTTTCATTGAAGGAAACTTTGTTAGCTATTTCATTATTAATTAATAATTTTTGGTATTTAGAACATATTAATTAAACCACGCGCACATTAGAAGAAATAAAATGTAAGCCTACATAAACTTTCAGCGGTCACAAACGGATATTCAAGTACAATTATTTAGAGTGTATGATTATTTAAAGTCCCAGAAAGCCATTTGTTATGTTTTTACTTTATATTTATTATTGTCATTCCACCTGCGATAAAGCTGTCTGTTCATTTGTCATAATTATTATATTTGAGCTACTGCAGTTCTGTACTATACTTTTTTGATATCCGTTGTTACTTACACGGTGTTCCAGGAAGAGAAAATTTAAAATCCTTTCACTACATTTCATCAACAATACTAGTTACGCGTAAGGTGATGAATAACTTTTATTTGTCGACATTTGAAACTTCTATGAAAGCATAAGCAAAATTACTATATGGTTTGAATATATTGAATGAACACAAAGTGTTACTGACACTTTTTAAGCAACCGCATGCTTCGGGTTTGATACAATAGGGTAAATAAGAAAATACCAAGCGATTATTTAATTCTTAACCAATACAATAAATGTTTTTATTATTTTCGGAATCCTGCAGTAATTCTTTAATGTAACCTGAATTATAAATAAGTCAAAGATAAAAATAAGTACTAAATACTGTAAGACAATAACACAGTTGATAAATAAACTAACATAATTAAAAATACAAAAGAATAGCATTCTTTTAATCTTTTTTAAGGAAAATAAGTTTTTTAAATTTTATTGCAAATGTGGAATACGTTTAATAATATTTATTACCATAGTTCAGCATGTTTATAATCTTCGTGTACGAAATCTGACACGTGAATTGTAACAAAAAGAAGAACAAAAACGTGCAGATATTCTATAGTTCAACTCATTAACTTAGAAACGCAGAAAAGCGTAGGGCGAAAAAATTTATTATTTGAGGTATTACGTAATTTGTTTGCGACAGAAGAAAATAATGTTACTTGTGATTCAATGAAACATATAAAAAATAGAAACGTATAATATGTCATGCACTCCTGATTTATTTTTAAAAAAGTGGTTTGTACCATGCGAAATTTACAATATCTGGTTAAATTGTTTGTTGATACAACCGAAAGAATCAGGGCATCATTATTAGCAAAATAAGACCTATTTTTCAACTCTTTATCATCTACAGCTTCCGTAAAATTTATACAATTGCAAAAATATTAAGGCGTGGTAAGCAGGCAACGTGTTCTGCACTAGGTGATGGTCAACACATGTTGACATGATGCGAATAACATTACAGCAAGTCACTGCCAGTTCCTATACCGTCATCCTGAACAGTGTTGTTTTCCGCCCTCTCTAACAGTAAGATATTTCAATCACAGTCTATTACTGCTTCGATTCGCATGATACTACAGACGTGAGCAGCAGTATACAAAACAACTCTGAAATAACCAACATTGTCTTGGTGTGTGATGAAATGAGAAGCAACATCAGATAAACTGCGCGCATGCACGGCCAAAGATGTCCTGCACTTCGTCGGATGAACCGCTAGACGTTCGCACACCCTACAAAGCAGCTACGAATAACAGACACTTTCAGCATTGACGTGGAACTCGCCAACCGTGAACCTTCCCACTCCCAAATTGGAGTGATTGTTAAATACTGTAGCGTAAAACTTCGACAAACACCCTTGCGATCGCGGTGGTAATAGATGCCTCGAATAGCAGAGTATGGTATCTCCTCCATGAACAGCTATTGCGCCAGAAGTTTTTGCCTTCTGGCTAGAATTTCGCACGTGATTAATGCAATTGTATAAAATTGTTCACATTGTAGCGGCAATTTTAATGTTTTAAGAGGAAGGCACATTCAGACAGGGAGGCTTTTTCAGGATTATAAATGTCCAGTATGGAGAATGACTCAAACATTCATCTGTTCCGAGAGACTGCTAGCTCTATTATACGTTCAAAAGTTGAGCCACCACCGTCTAACGTCAATAATATTCTTCCATACTTGCTGACAAATTGTCCATCAGGATTTAAATTATTTGTGGCGTGCAGTACTAACTGCCACAGTTAATGGAGAACATTCCGTTCACCATTACATACCTGCACGATAAGGCTACAATACGCCGGTGCAGCACACCCCATTTCACAATGGTTATGTTTAACCACCTCAACTCAGCATAGGCCTAGACAATTCGCTGGATAGAAGGGGTTGGGCTTCTTGCTTGGTCACTAACCGTGGTTAGACTTCTAGTTGTAGAAATTACTAAAGCCTGCGTGCATTAGACAGTTACAGCATTTGAACATGCGTTGTTAGCGAGTGTCATGACGGTTTGAGATCCAGTACGTGACACACCAAAGATTCTGCAAGTCTGTAATATTACTTGTGAACTGCTACAATGACACTGAAGGAATATTTTCCAAACATTTGTCGTGTAATAATTTGTGATAGTGCCACCTGGATTGTTCCGAATTGTTACGGTGCCTGTTTTGTTGTTATGTCGTGTGGTGTTCTCAGTACCGATACTCGCTGCTCACAGCATTTACGTGCACATATACACAATAGTACATAGTCACGCAACTGGACCCATTATGTCATAATCATTACTCTAAACGTTGTCTTAACAACGTCTGCATTGCTCATTACACATCCTCTTTGCACTCAACCATTATTTCCAGTTTTTTTTCGGAAACTATGAATTCTGCGGAAAACAATACGATGACCTGGTGAGAAACCAAATTTCGCTGAATGTAGAGAAATTTAGTGGCCATCACCGCGAATGATGAATATGACCAGAAACCAACTCGCTGCAAACACATTAGTATTACGAAAGTGTTAAAAAAAGTGTTACTGTGTACATGGAACATTGTGTAGCACAAGGTGGAAACGAAGAAAAAAAAAACAATATGTTTGTTGACGTTGCTAATTTTGACCACACGTTAAATACATTCACAAGTTATTGAAATCTTTGCATCCATAAATATTACTTTGTGCTAAGTTATGTATGACTTGTACTTAGTCCATATTTTTACATCACAATATTTTCTTACACTCTTAGGCCATATACCATACATATTTGTCTTATAAGTTGTATGTATTTTTAGAACATGCCTTTGAAATGTGTACCGCATTATTACATAGCTTAATTACAGTGATATATTCACTTTGAAACTTTTAAACATATTTTTCTTCAAATTTATATCATATATTAACCTACTAAGACGATCAGTTTATAGTGAGTGAAAATAGTACTATTACGTCTCAATATGAGTAAAATTTTCGAACATGGCAAGCTCAGATACTATATTATAAATCAAATTTATCATTTTCCAGCAAATAAAAAGTTGCAGCTAACAGTCGGCAAAGACGTCCTCCCGCAGTCGGAACTGATGTTAAGTGTCTACAGCATGATAAATGACAGCAAGCAAATAACTGTAATATGTCATATTAGATAAACGGTAGCTGTCATGAAAAAGACATCGGCTCGCTGTCCTTTTTAAGACACTTAAAAGACATCGGCAAAAATATCCCTGGTTGTTAATGCTACGGTGACTTTATACGGACAATGGACATCTGTCGCGAAACGGACATGAGCTCGCTGTACTAATAAGGACACCTATAAGACATTAGTAAGAAGATGTTGGGCCATTGACGACACAGTGACATTTTTCAGAGAGTGACAATCACTCGCTCAATTTTTTTAAGGACACAAAATATATCGGCCATGTTAAATCTGAACATTTAGCAGCACAATGTCCTGTTTCCGAGGGCATATATTTGTCGCGATAAAATAACTAGCCGATGTGTCTTAAGGACACTTAAAATATATCGAAAAGACGATACTGAACCCTAACTGTACAGTGTTTTGTTTTCACACAGTTGTTATATGCCGAAAAAAAACACTGGCCCGTTGTATATTTCAGGATAACTGAAAAATACGGGCAAAAATATTCCGCGCCATTGACGGCACAGAGTCATTTTATCATACATCAGTTATCTGTCGCGAAAAATATAGCGGCTTGCTTTCATTTTAAGGACGCTTAAAATACATTGGCAATAAGATACTTGGCCATGAAAGGTGCAGTGTCGTTTTTCAGTCAGCGTATACCTATCTCCGAAAATCACCAGTCAGCTGAATTTTTAAGGACACTAAAATACATTGGCAACAAAATACCAAGCAGCTAACGGCGCTGTGTACTTTTTCTAACAGCAAATAAGTGTCGAAAAAAATATACCCGCCTTGTTGTACTTTAAATGACAAAAAAAAATAAATGATAAGAAGATACCTGGCCGTTAACTTTGCATCGTTCTTTATTGGACTTCTGTAATCTGTCGCGAAAAAAACATACCAGCCCGCTATTTTTAAAGACACAAAATATATTGGTGATAAGAGACCGGACTGTTAATGGCACAGAGTCGTTTTTTAAACAGTGGTTGTCTGTCATGGGAAAAATACAGATCTGCTGTAGCAACGTTGATAAAACGTGTATTTGCTATCTGCACTGTAATAGTTATCAGCTTGTTTCTAAAAAACAATTATTACTGCATGTTTGATTCATTTCCTGGTATATTTCTGGTACTTATCACTAATACAATAATTATGTGTTTTCATAAACCACGAATCAACAATAACAAATCCCAGAATGCACAACATGTCAGCAAGCTTATGGCGCCAGCATCATCCCGATTTCAGGAGCAGTTACTTGTTGATATGTATGCAACTATCACCTGCAGTTTTTAACAAGATGGCGTGACATAGTGGATAGCATAATGGGCAAGCCCTACGTATCGGAGGATCGTCAGTTTGAACCGAATGCACTCCATTCGAAACACCCAAGTTTGATACAATAAAATGACAAGACGTACACAGTAACATGTATGAAACACAAGCGAATACGTTTTTAAAGTGCATATAAAACCATTTTGGAAAATAATTTATTTTGATGTTCGGCCATTGCCTGCCATCCCGCTTTGCTACACTCAGCCATCAATGACCCACTATTTTTCGACACCCAGCCATCAATGGCCCATTGTCTTACTGACACACAGCCGTCACCAGCCCGCTGTATTTGTCACCGGTCCTCCATATTCTTTGCTGCAGCAAGACGTATATTTGATATCCTTCCGGTAGTGGTTTGGTGCCTTTATGATATGATGGCTGACTGTCAGCCATTTGTCCAAAAAGACGTAGACCCGTTACCGGCAGAAGACATTGGGCCGGCTTCTGGCTGTAGGCCGCACGCCTCCACTGGGATTATATTTTATACAATTTACCTTCTATTTAAATACAGTTTTCTTGCATCCAAGGCAGCAAATATTGCAATATCATGACATCAGTAGATATAAATAACAACGAAGAGCCCATAGCTTGCCTCCTCTACTTAAAAAAAAATTAAATTTTCTTTAACTAATGATAATGCGCTTTCATGAGAGACAATGCTGCCAAATATTAATTAAGAAGAAGTTAATGTACAGTTGTGTGCACCTTTTTACAGCAAATTTTGTTAAAGATTTATTTTGCCATTAACTAAACCTTAACTGTATTTATGGAAAGAACAGTAATTGAACATTGCCTGCAAACATGTTTATACAAGCAATAAAATACAGAAATTATCTCAGCAGCACAGATACATTTATGCAGTATATTTAATTACTTTGAAATAATTCGTAAATAAACAAATTACATATTACGCTGTTCAATTTATTCCTTGAAAATTAAACACTCAGATTTTTCCAGCTCAAAACTATTCTACCTAATTACTAGAGACCTGAAAAATTCGCGTTTTCTTTTAGGAGCAAGCTAGAGTTCCAGCAACTATAGGTCTGTATCACGTTCATAATTGGCAGTTGACTTACTCGACACTTCCTGGAAGTAGCTGAGCCAATAATAAAACTGTCTTTGAATACAGGCCCATTTCACAGTGTCAGCGAGCAGCTAATAAACACCTGCTGTCTGCACGATTTCACGTAGATTCTTGGAGGCTAGCCTACATGTTAGTGAACCCGCGAATTTTTCCGGTCTCTACTAATTACATAACCATACAAACAAATCAAAATGGCGACCGTTTCGTATTTGTTCAGTTAAGTGTAATGAGCGTTTATAGCAGATGCTGCAATCTGGATTCTACACACCAGTCCTTCTCATAGAAAAGGTTGTATTTCACACTTTACCACTAAACCACTATAATAGCGTTTAGAATTAAATTGTTTTCTAATTGATTCTACAAAGCCTAAATGTATTTCTATCAACTATTTTAAAACAGTCAAAAATTATCACTTAAAGGGATAAATAATTACTGGGATATTATTTTCAAATATAATTGTGTTACTTACTCTAAAATCATAGCTCACTTCGTTTCAATAAGCTTTAGAGCTTGTGAGGGTTGCAATGATGTGAGTATGAAGCAGTGCTGGAGTGAAGAGGCGGGGGAAACGGGAAAATCCGAAAAGAAACCTGCTGATCAGCACGATTCACACATGTGAAAATCCAGGAACTGGCCCCGCGAGGAATCGAACCCAGATCGCATTGCAAGGAGGCGAGTGCGCCAACAATGGCCCCTTGTCACTTCGAAGATGGGAATGGTGAGCATGTCGCAAATAGTGGTTCCCGAATCGCAGCTCCAAAGTAGAAACTAATGAAGAATAGGTTCTCCAGGTAATATCATTCAGGCAGAGATTGGAGTACACAGAGTGTAGGCCCGTTTACCACTGCTGCCTGGCAGTAGGCACGCTCCTCTTCTGTCCAGCCATGCAGGGTTGCGACATTCCCATAATTGTGCTGATATCCATGTCATTGAATTTTGCCTTCACAAGTAGCAAATCTGATTTTAACTACCTTTCCAACCACAGCTGTGGCAACGCCAAAAGCATATATGTGCTGTGATAGTCCTGCTACCGATATGGACATTTCAGAGTACTTTTGGTCGCTGCCCTTGTGTCTCGGCTCTGTCTTCGTCATGTTACCCTCCTCATCCTCATAGGTCGATGGCTGACTACTTGTCTGCCACTGTAGACATTAACCACATTCCATTCATAAAATACTGAACTTTGTCTGCAGATCGTCTTTCAAATTTCTGATTTTCACGATTCTCTTGTCGATAGGTTCTACACATTCAATAACACTTGATTTTATGGTCAATCATTTTGCTGGAATTGTAAATTTTCATGTCAATTATTTCAGGAATACTTTCATTTTTCTTGTCCACATACTCTGTTTTACACATGAGCCCACTGATTCCTTTTTTAAACAGATTTCAAAAAGTATGAGGAGGTTCTCAATTAGTTTCTATTGTTTTATGTTTGTTACCTCAGAACTGCATCATTTATAAACTTATTTGGAGAATTAATTTTTTTGTTGGAAAGGTGATATTTTCAAGGGCGCCTTAGTTTAATTTAGTTGGCACAGAACCTTGAATTTGGAATATACGCCAGGGTACTCCTCAAAATCGAATATGAAATGTTTAGTGACTGATAAATTGATAGGTTTATGACAATCCAAGAAAACATAGGTAACTAATAATTATGGTCAAGGACGTTCTTGAGTGATTTGGACTGCGAAGGCACAACGGAACTCCTTATAGACAAACAGCGCGAATGTGTAAGGTAGGCCCCGGCATTATGTTAAAAAAATTTTAACAGTTAACAACACCGACTTAAAAAATTTACTGTAAAAAAAAGCACTCCAAAGGAAAACATTATTACGTTACTTTTAGACTACTTAGAATACAATCAGTTTATCAGGACACTAATATTCAGTTATTGTTATTTTTGGAGTTGACGCCAGCCAAAGTTAACAAACGTGTAACGAAGTAACGTAGGTATACTTCTAATTTAATGAAATTTAATGTTGACTGCAACTAAGCATTTCTTAAACGACACAATGACAGCAGTCACGCAGCGTTAAACAGCACAGGGTGCAGTGGTGGACGTGTACGGTGGGGATGGGAGGGGAGCACCTTGAGTGAGCGACCTAAATGCGTGCAGAATCGTGAGGGCAGACGTCGTATACAGTTGTGTCCGATATCTAAATTTTTGATGCGCTTGTATGCTATAAGTTTTCTCTAATTGTATTCGATTCTAGATGATTTGAATCGCCTTAAGGTATTTAGATTTGTTTTACACGACATCTCTGTTCATTTGTCATTAGATTTTCGAGGTATCGTATAAGTCCGTGTTTTGTTTATTTTTGTAAATAGGTTTATTTAGGTTTATTTGTAACTAAGGTTTCGCTTTAAGGAGTTGTTTTCATTTGTAAATTGGTTTAATTATGTATTGCTACATTATTGAACTAACGTAAAATTAAATATATTTTGGAAATTTTGTAATATTTCTTAAAACCTTGGCTGGAATTTTTTTGTCTACATTTTCATTAACAGTTTCTATTTTTCAGTCTATATTTTCAGTTAAATATTTTCTTGTCTGCATTTTTACTAACACTGTCTACTTTACTGTCTACATGTTTACGTATATTGTGTATTTTAGTATTGATGCTCTTATTTGCAAAGTTACATTCTCTGTTGGCTGATCAGTTCCTCTAGTAGTGCTCGCGTTCATTCCAACTCAGTAGCAATTTTTCTTGTAAGCATATACTTATTTATCTGAAATTACTCAGCTAAGAATATTTAACATGCTAGTTTAGTTATCTAACTATACGCACCCAATTTAGTTGTAATTTTTTTATTAATTAATTTTTAAATTAAGTGACTCCACCCGAGATCTGACACCAGTGATACAATTAGGACGCTGAGGTATGGGGGTATTTTATTAAGTAACAGAAAATATGTTAAGCAAATGTCTAAATTATTTTCAAGCTATCTGCACCAAAAATGCCTGAATGTCATTAAATATCAATAAATACAAAATAAACATCTTTGTTAAATTAATTAGTAGTCCTATACCACAAGTTAGTGTCAAACAATACAAACAATACACATTACCATGTTAATACAAAACAATTATGTCTCAGTCCTCTACACAAGTTCTCTGCTTATTAAATGTCTCTCTTCGCACTCACTAACGGTGGACCCAATGTCTCATTTCAGAGAACCCTGATGGTCCTATTGAAGCCACAGGGTGGCCTCTCCCAACATTAATCCTCGCAGCACTAATACCACCGAATTCCCTTGAGTACCGCTCACAACCCGTCACTGTCACCAGAATGCATTCACCTGCTCACAGTATGCCTCCCGGCAAAATCTCCAGTAATATCTTAGAGACCCTCTGTCTTATAGTTACGAGAAATATGTCGCATTTGTGTTAAAACACTGTTTAGAACAGTGAGTATGTTGAAGAGTTCTCCAGGCCGTGGTATTTTATGTTATGTGAGTGTTTACGAATGTCGCACGGCATGCGCTGCAGTCCTTTACTCCTGCCATCGGCCGTCTCAACTTACGCTGCACGCACGATAGTCGCGGCTCGCAACGTCATTATCGTGCTTTTTAAGTATCTCCGGCCTACTTAATTTAACAAATTATGTGCCAGTGTGCTTAGTTTAGTACACGTCGTTGTATATTCTTATTATTACTTGTCAATGTGCATACAGCACGTAACCTACCCATAAAACATCTCTCAGAAAAATAAAATATTAGTATCACTTGGTATTAATTTCACGTCTGTAACCACACGTGGACTGGTTAACGTTTTCCAAAAAATATTAAGAAACTTTATTATTTTTTTTTTGATGCGCCAGTTACTAGACTGATATTAAAAAAATATGTAATATTTAATTTCCTATTATGTGACTTTTTACATCGAGAAGTGTCGACTAGACAGTCATTAAATTTATTTCAAACATTTTGTTTACAAACGTCACTTTTTATGCTGTCATTTTCCAATACTTAATGACTGCACTGTAAAAAAAACTTCCTAAAATGTTTACGAGGTTATTATTCCAGACGCAGTATGGTACATTTACCATACTTCCGTCTTGTAAATATGCAAACTTTTACAGTTGTTATAATAGAAGTCTGGTAACTTCAGTATTCATCTGACTGTTTTACAAAAAGGTTTAGGAGTATTACCATGGATGTCTGGGAAACTATTCTACCACACCTACTTTCTTAACTTTCCTATACGCACGTCTGGTAAATTTACAAACTATTTTTTAGAGTGTGGATACAAATAAGTTTATGCCAGATAGAGGCGTACATTAGCATTTGCAATAGAGACGTGTTCAGTTAATTATGGATAGGGTTACAGTACCGAATGAAGTTTGATAAGCAGTGTGAGGGACGTTGGTTGGCTGGTTCAGTGTCTTGTGCACAGAGGCGATGGCACACTTATTGTGCGGGAAAATATTCTAGGTAAAAAAACTGCATTTGAAGAGATAACTGAAACCTTATTTTCTGTATTGTAAAAAAAATTGATAGTTTGAATGAAATCATACATATGTCTTCATGTGTTATTACACGATGAGAGGACATCCTCTATAAAACAATCCTATCGTGATAGTACAAATGCACGCACACAACATAGTGAACTTACGTGTTCTCACTTTTAACAATATACAGTATTTTAATGTTTCAAATGTTCAGTTACATACAATATATTTTCTTTAAATATTCACCACTTCACTTGTTTACAACCTTGCATGGCGCAGCAATATCATTAAGCCGTAACATATTTGGTAACACGTTTAGAAATGTATATGCGAGTCAAGGTGGCACGTACCCAAACTTCTAGGCGGTGTCAAGAAATTCACCTGAATTATGGGATTTAGAAAATACTGAACAGGTGCGAAGTATGTCCGCTAAGGATAAGCGTTAGAAAACGTTAGCTATTCGTATACGTATTTTTCCTCCAGTTCTACGGCTTAATTTTCCTGCTGCTGAAAATGGCAACAATTCATATTTTTGTAGTATTATTACTGTACCTCGGTGGCATAAGACGCTGACTACATTTTTCTAAAAATGCACTTTTCAACATAAGCATTAACACAGTTTTAAATAATTTCTTGTGGCAAACAACATAAAGTCCGTGTTATGTTAAAAAACTTTCTTGGGTGTTAAACAGCTGAATTTACTAGTGAATCACATTCTTCAAAATTCTCTCCTTAAATATGATTTTTGTGACAGTGTCTTATGCTTCCGAGGTACAGATTTGCATATAAAAATTTGGTGCAGGATATTAAATAAGATATAGCCTAAACGTGAACAAATCTCTTGTATGTTTGATATCACCTTACAAAATAATAGTGTCAGTAAATATGCCATAGAAGCGATCTACCGACTAGAAGACCGCACGAATGTTGATTGACTTGCGCCTAGAGACTAGGGTTACGGGTTATGGCAGAGCGATATCACCTTAGCCCTCTACACTTCTAAGGGCCGGTTTCTCAATGTCTGATTAAACTCTTGGTTAGCTAATCCTATGATTATATTTAACCTATTGATTAAGTGGTGATTAAATCTGAAGTGTTTCTCAACGTACTTTAATCTTATGTTTAGCTAAGTATCGGTTAAGTTAAATGTGGCAACCATGCAATGACGTATCAGCTTGTGATTGGCTGCAGTGAAGCGTTTTATTTTTTTATTTAGTTGTGCTGGTTAGCGGTGTTTGTATACATAATGGAAGAATATAAGCGGCCGAGTGCCAAAAATTTTGTTTATGTGGAAACAAAAATACTAATTTCTCTTGCTGAAAAATACGCCCGTATTATAGAATAAAAAAAAATAAAAATAACTGACGCCGTAACTTGGAAGCAGAAAGAATATGCATGAAAGAAAATTAATGTAGATTTTGATTCATCTAGGAACCTATATGTGTAACATAACCTACAAAATTATGTAACAATAACATAATTTACAATATGTATTATAATATGATCTTTGAAAGTTTTTTGCAATGGGGATGTATGACAAGATGAGTATTAATGGATATACGCCATTGCTTGTGACTTGGCAACATTCGCAAACAATGGCATATATCCATGAATACTCATCTTGTCAGGTATTATAATATACAGAAGTATCTAAAAATATGTAATATAATCTACAAATTTATGTTAAGAACTTTTCAATCCAGATTCCCTGATCATCATATGTTTTAATTTTCCCGAAGAAATAAAAATTGTATATATTTTTTTAAATACCACTACCCAAGATATGTAGTATAACATACAAATTTGTGAACATATCTAAAAAAAATTGTCTAACCAATTATGCAAAATAATGTATGCAAGTACCGAGACATCGTACGAAGGCGTGACATAACCACCAAATGTTTTCACATAACCTACAAAAGAATATTACTTACCCGAACATACTAAAGTTTACGGGATGTAAATAATACGCACAATAAACAAGTACACAGCCGTCTGTGGTCACTTCCAGCTATCCTTCAATTTTTTCTAGTAGTACTAGGATGGTATTTTTGCTCAGGCGAAATCTCGTAACAAATTCATGGCCATCTATTTACATGTGGTTTGGACGTTCCCGAAAAAGTCTTGGCCTGTTTATGAAATCTACTATTTCTTCATCATCTTCAAACTATAATTTAAATCATCTGGCATCATAACCTAAAAATTGGCACTGTTTTTATCCTTGTTTGTTTTAAAAGTCCTGTTTAACTCTCTAATCAATAGAGCTTCTTATGATTAAGATAACCAATGGTTACCGACTGCTAACCCATTGATTAATCTTAATCAGTACTTGAGAAACAGATATTGTTGCTAATCGTTGGTTAAATTTTAATCGGAAGATAATCAGAAGAAAATCAGACATTGAGAAACCGGGCCTAAGCCTCGAACACGTTAAATAAACCCAGTCAGGCGTCCATCATGAGAGGTCCTTTCGGTTACTTTATATTTTGTGAGGTATTTCGGTATTTCTGTAAAAAGAAGTGTGCGTGTAATGTATATATATATATATATATATATATATATATATATATATAAATTTTTAACTGGTTTCAAAATAATGTTTTTAGTAAACATGCTACAAATTAAAAAGTAAAGAAAAGTAATTTAAAATTCGTGTTCTTTTCGGAAATGTATGTGTTGGAAATAAGTTGAACAAACAGCTCCGCGTAAAGAAAATACCATTCAGACACCACGAATGTAATCCTTTAAAATCTCGGTCGCTACTTTGAAATTGCCTGTATAGACAATTATTATTTAGATCTTAACTAAACATAAACATCATAACAAGACTAGCAAACATTTTGGTTGTTTACCAGATATAACCAGCAGCAGACGAACACGAATCGTGGTAGTTGATAGTATTCATTAGTACTGCCGTCAATAATGTCACCGAAAATAATCGAAAGGGGAAAATTTTGTGAAATAGAAAGCGACTGAGATAAAATTATTAAATTATACTTACTGTTTCTAAAATTGATTTAGAAAACACATCCATGGGTGACGACGAACATAAAAAGCAACGCACAGTAGGCAAGGAAATGATCTTATCTATATGACGAGTTGCAACCCACCGTCAGAATGCTGGGGTGAAAAATTGTCTTGTGAGAGCAGAGAGAGAGAGAGAGAGAGATATGTTCAGTGGACAAGGAGAAATGCAGACAAACTATAACGACGATTTTATTTTCTCCTTTCTTTTCTTGCCAAGTGGTGCGTATCAGAAGTATATCCATGCATTTATCGCGTGAACAGGCAAAGTAAACTCACCTGTTAACAAATTAGACACACCAGTCACTCATATTTATCAGATCCTACTACTTAAAAAAAACATAGGATCAAGTATCGCGTTGTCAAGAACGCATTACAGAATATCTGCATTTTGATGTTAACGGAATGTTGGCTACTGTAATTTCGCTCTTTTATTTGGGTATATTAGAAATGACATAATGGTAGTGTACATATACTTGTGACGAGTTATAAACGAACCACCAAACCGAAGATTTAATGCAGTGAAAGAAACTAATGTAAATTTTTAAATATGTCACTCACAATTTCTCCCATTAAGTATCTTTCAAGTTTAAGCTGTCAAAATAAACCAAGATGTTTTTCACGCTAGTTATCACACTTACGATTAGTGCACAGTTAGATTAATGCACACTCTACGAAATTAAGATACTCTATACTCTTACATAAGTTGTGTTAACAAACAGGATCTTTTGTGTTCTGGGAATACAGTAAGAAGGTATTCAGGAACAAGAAGGCAGAAAGTAACGCTAGGCTAAGCAAACTAGGGATCTAGGTACGTTGATGGAGATTAATTTCTGCCTACTATATGATTTCAACTATAACCAGCTAGTGTTTGAAACTAATAGTTACGAAATATATGTACTACAAGTGATAGATCTGCTCGGTGTTATAATGAAGTCAACCACGTTTAGTACTAATTTCACTCGTTAAGCATTTTCAGTTTATAAAAAGTAGCATTTTCCTAAATATTGTGGATGAATCACAAATCCAGATGCGTTCTGTGAAAGTTGTGCTGTACTTGGGCGCTGACATAGTAAATTAGCCCAGTTCATTCATTCACACACACCTACACACACATGTCAAAAGCGACATGCTTTAAAGAGACGTATACGCACAACGAGCGATTTAAACACGCACAGTTGCACAAAAACGCTGCACCTCGCAAGACAACGTAACACCTCTGCAGCTAACTTGTTGGATGCAATTACAGTAAAATATTAAAGTTGATTGCCAATTAATTAGGCTTTAAGTCTTGAAGGCTTTAAGGCTTCCCATGATTTTTTTTGCTACCTATTCACTTTTATTTGTGTTTTTGATAAACGTTTAGTTTTCTAATTATAGTTTTAGTACCAAAGATCACTGACAAATATTAATAACACATGTACAGAATATTTCGCGGTTCGACCGACGTACATCGAGTACGTGTTATTCTGAACATTGGGATAACAACATCATTTAAAATGGGCTGGGCAACTACATTAATGCGTTACAGAGACACATATGCAGGGAACACAGACATATAGATGCAGTGGAAAATCCCGTCCGTTGCTGTGACGACTGGAACGGTAAAAGACATACACACGCAGTAGACAAAGTGCCCCTAAACAAGCAACAAGCAGTCAACAGCGTTACTTTCCCTTCGCTGAAGTGGACGTGGTGGACCTATCCGATGGTTGGCGCGTTCTCCGGACCTATCCCTGTTGAACTTCTTCTTGTGGAGCTACCTGACCTGAATAGTCGGGTGTACGGCGCACCTCGACCAAACACACGTACCCAGTTTCAGCAGGTGCCCACAGACGCCGCCGGTCAATGAACAGCAAATTTACCCGTTGTTTAAGTCTTCCTTGTCAATAATACATGATGAGTTGGGAGGAAAGGTACATGCTTTGAGGGATGATAGTGCTGGTGATTCTGAACAAAATGTTTCTAGTAAGCATATGCCCTTTTCTTAACTGTTTCAGATAAACCTAATAAAAACGACAAGGAATGGGAAATGTGCAGGTGACGGTACATCACGATACTGTTATCGTATGTTTTGTTTAATTGTGTACATTTCCTCACAAAACATGTTCAAACACTCCACCACCAACTTCAATGCATTTCGCTGCTATGATAGACAGCTGCTGTGTTGCTGATCTGAGCTCATTAGTACATTGCTTTACTTGAGCACAATCATGGTAAATACGAGCGAGAAGTTCCTCTCTTGTGTCCACCCTGCGCGTGTAGACTTCGCATTTAAGCCAACCTCACACGCAGTAATTCAATGGGATAAGATCAGGTGACCTCGGTGGCCAAGCAATGACTCCATGGCGACCGATCCAACGCCCAGGATACGTTTCGTTGAGGCACTGTGTCACTGGCCGTACAGAATGTGCAGGAGCTCCGTCTTGCTGAAAGTACATACGAGCTCTTGTTGCCAAAGAGATATCCTCCAAGTATTCTGGTAACACGTTTTGAAGAAAATCAAGAAACCGTACTCCATTAAGACGATTATCTAAAACTACTGGACCGATGAGTTGGTCATCAATAATACCGTACAACACGTTAACTGAGAAACGTCGTTGAAAATTCCTTTCTACAGTAGGGTGTAGATTTTCTTTCGCCTGCCCATACGCGAGAGTTGCGTGTGTTGTTGATTCCTCTGCGGGTAAATGTTGACTCATCAATGAACAGAATACGTGGAATTAATTGATCATTGGCAATGATCCACTGACAGAATTCTTGCCGGTGGACATCATCTCCTTCATTCAGATGTTCACTCTGTCGGTAATATGGATACAGACCCTGCTCGTGTACTGTGCGTATCACTCTTGTTTGTGGAATATGAAGTTGAGCAGCAATACATCTCGAGCTAGTTATTGGGCTGCGTTCTAGTACCTGAAGAATGTGCTCAACTTCATTAAGAGTTTGTTGTACGGGACGTTCGGATACAACATTTACGCTGGGACGCGTACCACAGACACGCAATCCTGCAAACACCCTGTCATCTGGAACTCTGCGATTAGGAAGTCGTCGTTCGTACTCACCAACAGCGGCTCTGGAATTCCCATCGGAGAAACCGTAGACAAACATCATGTCAGCATACTCTGCATGCGTGAAGACCTGTGGCATTTTTGACTTCACTGAACTGTATTCACTGTACACGTAACAACACTGTAGTTCTCTAAACTAGGGCAAGCACTGTAGGACTGAGACAGAGGTAAACAACTGCACCATACTTACAGCGCCACCATATGTAAATGTACAAAATTACACACAAAATGAGATAACAGTAGCGTGATTTACCGTCACCTGCACTTATCCCGTTCCTTGTTGTTTTCATTAGGTTTCTCTGAAACGGTTAAGAAAAGGGCATATGTTTATTAGAAACATTTTGTTCAGAATCACCAGTACTATCACCCCTCAAAGCATGTACCTTTCCTCCTGACTCATCGTGTATTTGCATCTACTAACTAGTTTCAAACACTTTATTTTATCTTATTATGCCTTAGGAATATAATTAATTCGCACGGATAATTGGTTGATTGTTTACTGTCAGTGCAGTCAAAGATAACTTGCAAAACATAAAGGTTCAGACACATATAATCGACACTTTCCCAATGACCATTATAAAATACTACTGAAAATTTTTCTACACTTACAATCTTCCTGTATAATTTATTTGGAAGCAATTGTATTGTCGTTCAAATTCATAAGCAATCACGAAACACGAATATTTAAATTTAACCTTTCCATGTAGGCTACGTGCATCAACCTCTGAACATAATTTATGTTATAAAAAACCAAAGAACCGTATGCTCCAGGGACACATTTTGTACATGTGCGCAATTTCTGGGAAGTTGTACAAGCAATAAATGAAAAGACTCAAGACTGGGTTCAGTTTTCTCAAACGGCCGCAGCTCTTCATGACGATCAGACTGAATGGTCAGAAAGATATACATTTCCCGAAGCAGTTGAGGCTACGGATTGAACACACGTACTGATAAGGAAATCACACGTACATGAAGACGAATACACCAACGTACAAGCTACATCAAACCAAAATTGACATTTGCCAGTGTTGATGTCAACTGGCCTGGTTCTGTATACGATTCCCGCATATGGCGGAATTCTGGTGTTTGTAGAATAATTACTAGTAATACTATAAATTCTATATTACTTAGCGATACGTGATATGAGACTGCACCATGGTTAATGACCCCGTAACAGAACCCAACGACCACATAACAGACAGCGTACAACAAATAATTTACAAAGAAGCTGATAGTTATCGAACGGTATTTTGGTCAGGTTAAATCGAGATCTTCTATTCTGCAAAGTAAGATACGTTTAGCTACAGAGAGAGGTCCTTCGATGAAAGTATGTTTCATAATGCTCCATAATACTGCGAAACATCTTCAGGAAGAAGACTAAAATTTTCGTGAACCACATGAATGTTGTTGAATATGAGGCAGGTGGTGTGAGTGAGGGAGAAAGGTCAGCGAACAAGAAATACGATTGCAGGTATTATACATGAATGGTAGACTTATGTAAGTAATAACACTTTCTTACGTAAAGATATCTTAAAAAATAATTTGTAACGCAATTTATGTTATTTGAATAATAAGTTTATAAATACACGTCACTAGTGCGATTTGATAACGGGCACACTTTGCACATTTATTTACTAAACACTTTTAGAGGGTTGTATCATGATGATAGGTAAGTGAGAATAAAGGTAATTGATATTTAGATATAGGGGGCAATTTTGTGATGTGAATACTACCTGCTGGGCGTATTTCTCCCTCCAACGAAAATACAGTCAAACAGGAAATATCATGCACGTGCGATGTCCCGGTTCAAACGATCCCAAGGGAAAAAAAGGATGTCGCTTTTTATCTATTGATCAGCAGTTAAGAAAAAGTAGAGACATGCATTCGTAACGTTATTATTACCTTGTACTTTTTTTCCCTGACGTAAATCGTTTTATACAGGAGACTGTTTATTAATCTCTACATTAAACATGACACACATAATATAAGTTTTGTTTTCATGTACATATATACCGACAGTTAGTATGAATTGGGAACTCACTATCCATTGAAAGTAGTAGCGATGGGGACATGGAGGCAACACTCTAAAGAACACATATCCCGCCTTCTAAAACGTAAATGACATTGGGATACACCCAGGGGTAAAACTTGGATTACAAGGTACAAAGCTAAACATCGAATATAACACTGTTATTAATATTTTATTATAATTACTACGTTTAAATTATACTTCTCATTTCTTTTTAGAATAGGTGGTTAGGAACCCCTCAAAACCTCCTGGATATGACCCTGATTGAAAGAACATAAATGATGCAGTATTTTATAATGTGCAATGTCATATTAATATTGATACACATACGTAGATAAATTCTGGAAGACAGATTATATATTTAATATTATCGAAATAAATATAAAGATTGATTACAAGAGATAACGGGCTAACTAGAGATTCATGTAGACAGGTTGTACATGTTGACTTTTTCCCTCCTTCATCTCTTTCTCCCATTGCAGATTTTATTTTGTTAGCTTTGCACTTCTATTTTCAGCTTATATTTTTCTTGTTTAAATTTATTTCTCTGTTATTTATGTTTTAACACTGCTGTTGTCGTAGCACTAGTCTTTGTGGTTCGCTATTCGAGAGCCCAGCTGTTTCTTCGTCTCCAACTTGTTGCATGTGAGTAACATTGACTGTATACGTACAGGATATTTTAATTTTTCCTGCTGCCATTCTTGATACAGATAGGTTTTGACTTTGCGTGTAAGAGTTTGAGAAACTCTTCTTCCCAAATCTTTTAACTAATTGGTTTGTTGCAAGTCATCTTACGTCTGATTTTCGCTTGATTTTCGTATTGATGTTACTAACCTTCTTGAACTCTTGGTGCTTGGTCAAGGAAACTTTAAATTCTAATTTTTATTTGATGCCTTACATCATTTCCGACTCATTTTTTATTTGACTCACAGACAGTTGTTCTTTGTGTATAAAATCTGCATTTACTTATAATATTTCAACAAAGCGCTTGTTACATTCACTACTTTCTTCAACATTAGTACCAGGTATACTGGGGTTAACAACTCTTGCGCCAGCTGACGTGTGTGTGCTATGTTCTTCTACTGCTCTGCGAAGTATAGGACGTTCGCGATAAAGAGAGCACTAAAAATTTAACATTTGAAAAATATCACTAACCATTACTGCATATAATTTAACAACAACTTTAGTTGCCTTACTGCTTATGTGGTTGGCGGCGAAATTACACAATATAGTTCCGTTTATTTTTCTATTTAAATTCAACCATACTGAAACAACATCAACCGAAATCAGCACAGTTGTATTTTATATAAGTAATAAACTATTTAATCAAACTGTGTCGATTCATACTGACTGCACAATAATTATCTTACATGCGCAAACATCAAGTGAAGTGTCTAGAGAGGTTAGACCGTTCCCGTCGTTAGCCGTTACGCGCGGAACGATACAAATTAGCTGCAAATAGTACTTAAGCAGGGCTATTTTCAGTGCTCACTTTATTCCGAACTGCCTTTAACGTCGTGGAAGTGGTGACCACATGAAGCAACTGCTCGAGGTCTCGGAGCAGTGGTTGTGCATGGAGGGGAAATTTTTATTTATACCGAACAGCTTAGCAACTGCTTCCTTCTCAACCTGCTCATGAGCATCTGCTCACGAGCAGGTGCTTACTTTTATTAATAACACTCATGGTGATTGCTACTACTAAAGCATTCCTTGCTCGTCTCCCGAACTCTGCTTATGTAAGTCATCGTTTGTTATATTCCTTACGTATATTATTTGTGCGTTTATTTTGTTGTATTTTTAAATTACCAGAGCAAGATGACGTGTTCTGATTTTAAAATTTATTTACTGTATTCAGTAAGGAATTTTTTCTATTAATTATTATTTAGTGGGAATGACTTACTTAGGGCGGTATCTATAAACGGCTTTCGTATGACAACCAACTTCTATCCCCACGGAGAAAGCAATGGTGAGCAGTTGGTTGTCATTCGAAAGAGGTCTATAGTTTCGGCCCTAAGACTTAGAGTTAATACTATCTTAGACCTCAAATTCATGAATTTCGTCTTTGACTGTGATGTCAACATCACCACCATTTTCGGTGTGCGATACCCTGGACCTCGGGTATCCTATTCACACGATATTTATTTGTTTACCACCATTTTCAAGACAACACCCATTTTCTTCATAACAGAATATTAAAAAGGAGATTTTTCTAGTTTGTCTGGTCAGTGTTCTTTTGTCCCACAATCAACGAAAATTAATTTTTGGAAGTTTGAACTGTCTTCTTCGAGTGACCGAATTTCATTTCATATCCAATGGAGCCAAATAGTTTTACAATCGACAGATCTGGATTTTCACTCAGCCGTTTTTTTTTTTTTTTGCTTGCGTGGATTCTAGACATGATGTTGGACTTCCATTCCTCAAATTAGATGTAGTGTATAGAGATTTGAAGAGTAGTATGTGTGTATTTTCAATTCAAATTCGATTGAGCCTTTCAGCCGGGACTATACAACATAGGAGTGTATGGGATTTTACATTAAAAAACAATCCCTTTATTCTCGCACCAATCTGTCTAATTCGTGTATATTTATTCGCACTGTTTGTTGTCTCAAAGCGTCAGCGACGGCGGTGCGCAGCGGGACTTTTTTTTTGTGTCCACTTCACACATGGCTTGGTTCGCAACCTCTATGTTTTCTACTATCATAGTTATGTTATCTTGCTTCTTGGCTTGTGTGCTCGTGTTGGGCCGTTGCTCACTTTTGGTTCTGACGTCATTTTGCATTAACATATATGTTTTGCGTGCTCCAGTAGTTAGTTGTTAGGTGGGGAAGCTGTTCCCCACGGGGCGCAAGGCGGCTGTCGTTATGATTCGTGTGTTGTAATTTTCTTGTTCACTTTTTTGCTCTAAATTCTGTTTCGGAAGCCATCTTGATAAATTAAGGTTGGCGTTAAATGTTTATAATTGTTAAGAACGTTTAAGATATTTTTTGTTGCAATTTGCCAGGATCGATTTGACCTATTCTTGATTTGTACGCATCGAGATGGTTGTCGGTCCCACTGTGTTTGCGGTATTTGGCCTGCTTGATTTTGTGGTAACCGTTTGTTGACTCAATAACATGTTAATTAATTTAATTATAGGTTTTTCTTTGGACAGTTTTCCGGTATTGACGACAGTGGACGAGATCTATTACTATTTCTATTTATTTTGGCAGAAGTCGCAACTTATTTAGGTAGACAATTTTTTGCAGTCTAATTTATCTAAATGTTGGTAGTTAATGAATATTTTTGGCTCAGAGTTTTATGGTTCTCCATGACGTAATTTATTTGGAGAGTCAAACGTGTTCGACGAAGGTTTTAATTGAAATATACACTTACTTGACATTGGAATATTCAGGATATATCGGTTTTACGTAAACCACACATACCTTACCTTATAACTGTGTTTTAATTTGAGTCCCTCTGTTTCGTACATTGCATAAAATATTAAGTGTTTGATATATTTTTCATTTTTGATAGTGCGAATATTCTGTAATGCTATTAATTGTGAATTTTATCAGGATATGTATATTTCCTAATTTAAAATAAAAAATAACAAACAAGTACAACACAATTTTATTTGTGATTTCACACAGTGAGCTTTAAACATGGTTATGCAGGTTTTGCCGACCTTTTGTTAAGTTTTAATGTGAGAATTCATTATTGAGAGGTCGCTAGTTCTAGGACTGATTACGTTTTCTGTAGGTAAATCTTTCAAATTGTTTTGAGTTTACGTTCTATGCAACACGCGAATGAGGATCATATTCTCAACAATTATCTTAACATTCTGATTCTTGCATGGATTAGCCCTATACTAACATGCATACATACTCACACTGACTATATCATCACTTGTAAACATATGTGACACAACACTCATACACATACCCGCACAAACATACACAAACACTACACGCACACTGTCTTAGAATACTAACTTTAAGGTTTTTTTCAAATTAAGAACATTCTCGACGCAACGTTCAATCGTGCATGAATAAATTCCCCTATACAGGATGTAAGGAAATTACTTGCCCAAATTCCGGGAGGTGATTCCTCAAGAAAAATGAAGTAGACATTATATAGGACACTTTCAAGAAAAGTTATTACTAAGGGCGGAGTTAGCCCTTGAAAATCGAGTTTGAAAATCGTATTTTGTCAAAATATAAAAAATGGTTAGGAGTTAAATTACGATTCTTTGGGCGGTGTTAAGTATTATTGAGATCTTAAACATTTAATAATTTCAGCCTTCTAACTTTCCAATTTCATGAAAATAATAGGGGTTGCCTCCCTTACATCGCATATAATTACGTTGGCGTTACGTTTTGTGAACATTACATGTTGGCTTTTCGGGCAGTACACCGTGAGAAACAAAAAAGGTCCTCTTGTCGCAAATGCTTAGAGAGCACCGTTTACCAGAAAAACGGACAGAACTGTTCCTTGCCAGGTATGTAAGCAAAATGTGCTACATCCGCTAAGAATTGGATTTGTATACCATGCTCTCAGAAAAATGTAAACCTGTGATGCAAATGTTGAAGCTTGTCGCAAAATGAAGTTACATAAGCTTAAAATAAAAAACATGCCTTTGGCCATCAACCAGTTTGGAGCTATCCCCGCCTAGGGTGTATCCCCAATACGATATTTCCTTATTTAATAATTTACCATCGAAATACGTACATGGCATACTGATATTCTTTCAGAATGTACTAAAGGAATTTCTCTTGTTTATGAATTTCGTAGATTTACGTCGTCCAAATAATAACATTTTGTAAATTTTGCTAAACCAAATTTGTTGCCACATTATCCGAGTCGTGCTTATGCGTGTTTTTTATTCAATCTTTAACCATTTTTGTTTCTTGTGTTCTCATCCACATAATTCATTCCTCCCTTCTTCACTATTCGTCCTCTGTATGTTTTGTCAGTATAATAATTTTTTTCGTATAGTTGCTATCGTTATCATCTATTTATTCAATACAAGACATTTCTTCTGGTTTTCTTCATATTTCCTTTAGATTTCTTCTTTTCTCTTATTCAGTATTAGTATGTGTTCTTCCTCCGTCTGTTTTTCCGTTTTTCTCCATCAGTCTCTCATTACTATTTGTGTTCGCTTATTTTCCACGCACATGTATATTGCGACTTAATAGGTATTCTCTTTATGTACTTCTTGGAAGTAGGTTAGATTTTTCTTGTTTACTTGCTGCCATTACAAAAAATATTTATTTTTAGGCGTTAAAATTTATAAGAAATACCATACGTTTAATAAAATTGTCACACTCCTCATTTTGTTTCACAAATGTTTAAACATCGGGATAGTATAATGTACTGCCAATACTGTTGCATAGTCAGTATTTACTTTCTATTGATATTCAAGAAAACAAGAATTTCAAGCAATGACTCCCCTTTTCCAGTGGCTCACCTTTAAATTTCTTTCTTTTTTTGCCTATGTGACATAGTCTAGATTCCAAAATATATGTATAATTTTTGCTCTCATGGCTGTGGTTTTCAGCAATAAATAAACATTTTTGATAAAAATGTGTGCAACACATCATCTGCACCGTCTGCTTTGTCCAGACAAATTCCACCTTAGAGATATTACATTTTTGTGAGACCGATAGCCCTCAGGTATTCACCATGGTCCTAACGAATCTCTAGTGCTTTTTATGCTAAAGTATTCTCTTTTATTACTAGGTTCCAAACAGGATCCTCTTTAGCTAGCCAATCTCACGTTACCTAGCCCTTATCGTTAGAGAGCCTTGATCTAAAATATGTAGTAATGTTTCCCATAGCTCAGTTTTATATTATAATTAATACATTCATTATATATAACAAATTGTGTAATTTGGCTTAGTCACGCACAGCAGGTGCTAGGTTATGACAGACATACCGAGGTATGGTAGAATCACGATGGTGCGACAGCGTAATGAACAAAACAATTCAGCCAACCAACCAGCGTCGAGTCAAACGTGATGACGTCACTGAAACCTTGGTACTAATTGGCTAACATGTTTTGTTATTTTCTTCGGGGGCATTTGCATCTCCTCTGTTGCGAAATTGTGATTCCACTCATATGATGCTGAGGTGCCGTATTTTGACTTCACTCTCACTAACAGCCATTCATTTTCTATTTTCCTCATTTAAATCTTCTCCTGGTTTCTCTTCAAAATTCCTCTTTTCCTTAATAATGTTTCTATTTTCCCCAGAAGCCCACACAAATTTAGCTTGGCCTGCAGAATGTTCCAGTATGCTACGAACGACTTTTTTTTATGAACGTGGCAGAATATCTCATTTATTCTTCAGCATCAGTGATTAATGCTGGCACAACACATTATACATTAATTAATCAATACATATGTATGTATTTAAAAAGCATAACATTACATGTTAATAATTTCTTTATAAATTTATTGTTTTTGTATTTTAAATACATGCACATATTAAGCAAATTCCATAACGGACCCTTCTTGTCGCCCTCATTAACACTGCTGTCTTTGTTTCCAAGAAATTAAATTTGTAGTTATACTGCATACGATGTGCGCACAACTTAAAAATTTGCAGACGTGATCCTTCCAGTACCCATCTGAACCAGCTACTGATGTGTTTATGCTCAATCATTCAGTTTTTTATCTTTACTTTTCTTATTTCTCTTCTGATCTGTTTCCACCTCCATATCACACAACCACCCAAAACACTCACATCCACTTCTGTTTTAACCTCACACAACCCCCTCAATCTCGCAATCCACACCAGCCAACCCTCATCCACTTGCAACCCACCAAACAATGAATGCTACCCGTCCTGCAAACACCACCCCTCCCTTACTCTTCATATACATACGTCTTCCCCCTGCAGTACTTTCCAATCGGCTGGCACTGCAGTCACCTCTATGCATATACTAGTAACTCTCTTTTATTGGGAGTGGTCATTGAACAAGGTATGAAACGTTTTCACACGTAAGTCTTATTTCTTGGCTCAACTTGTTTCTATTTCAGGTAATATCTCTCGTAGACGACCACTGAGTATTTTCTGTATTAAAATAATTAATTACACGCAAAATTATATATTAATGTTTATACCTACAAACACACCAAATGTCAATAAAACACTAATTTTTTGTATAGAAAGAAATTTTATCTAGACACACAAGTTAAATGAATGAAAAGATAGACCTTCTATTAATTTTACAATCTTACTGTTTAATCGTTAACGTAATGCCGGCATAGCGTATCTCAGATTTGTGTAATCGCAGTGTCAACTCAAATAGTAAATTCTCTTTGCTGATGTCACATCTTTGATGTGTCAGATGAAATATTTACCTAAATGTTTAATTATTGGTTCTTTAAGAGATGAGATATTTATTTAAACATTCGAACACAGTTAACATTTAACGGGACACTTTGGTCACTTAAGTGTTTACTAACACTTCTCAATGCGAACAAAACACGATTAGCTGGAAGAAATGAGTGATCAAGCACTGGAAAACTACATGTGAACTTCCTTGATGTGTTATCGGCTTCGCACTTTAACCATTGTAATACCTTACCTATAACTGTGATATTTTGATTTAGGCACCCACAACCATCAGAATGCTTGATAATAGTTACGTAGATGACAATGACAGTGTTCTGTAAACGGTAGTAACACATGAAGCAATTTTGTCGCAACCATTATGATCAGCAAGATCTGCCCTTACGTGCTAATTATTTGTTCTGTTCTTGACGATCCGCTGAAACTCTGTGTCTCCCTCTCTGTGTATCGGTATGTGCGTGTCTGTATGTGTTTATGTGTTCGTGCGCGCGTTTGTGTGTGTGTCAGTCCCCCTACTATTTTGAACACGTGGGCCGAATTAAATAATACTTAATTATGTTTGCGGGTTTCGCAGCCAGTGTTCATATTATGACCTTGACTTTGGGTTTTGAGCGCATCGTAGCGGTAGAGTGCAGTCACCACTGCGACGCAGCTCTACCCCGATTGCAAAGATATTAATACCAACAATGGCGTGAAAGCCTGCAATTATCTTTAAGAAACATCTACAGGAAGTATATAACTAACCTCACTAGAAAATTTGATCAACTGAGACATATGAAACAATACTACTCAGCTTTCGTGCATTTTGAAGAGATGTGTGGTCAGTAACTGACCCTATCAAGTAGCTGGCATGTTGCGTTCGCAACAATCTAGTAGTAAGCCATATTGCGAGCCACGCTTATTCAATTGAATAAACTCTGCGAGTTGGACGAAATGTCAGAAAAACGACGAGTACATGATCAAAAAGTTGTAAAGACTATGCTTAAGGTAATATATGAAAAATGTCTTTTTTTTTTTTTTTTTTTTTTTGTTTTAGACAAGGACTTGCGCAGACGGTGAATGTGGGTGCGGAAATGGATCATGAGATGTGTAAAATAATAAGAGAACCATATGAAGAAAATTCAAGTGAATTTAAGCGTGTTATAAGAATGACGCCAAAATAATTCGATAAGCTCTTAGAAATGTTATCCAACGGTCGGACACAATAATGAGAGACATCGCCTGCACGAGTGAAACTATAAAACACGTTGTCGTGCCTTACATCGGGAAGTAATCATTTTAGAATGTTATATCATTTTTCCAGCGATTCTAAACCAACAATATCAGCCTTAATCCATGAAATTTGTGAAGTAATCAGCAAGTGTTTCAAGGCATTTAACAAAGTAAGTAATATTTTTTATATTTATTAGCATAACTAAGCAAAGTAATCAATGAAATCCCTTATCAAAATTAGTTTTAAAAAATCTATTGTGTGGAAATGTATATTAACTGCGCAGATAATAATGCAAATCATTAAGAAATATGAAGACGAACCTAAAATAACAAAAGTAAATAAATAAGGGTGCAGCCTATTTTACCAGTTCGAACTAACCATATAAACTAACTCATTAAGTAAAATTAAAAATACATAATATTATATTGAGTTTTAGAGAAAGCCATTTTATATAGACAAATTTATACAACTAGCTAACAAACATTTCCATACGTATATGTACAGGATAAGGCACATAAAGTGTTACACAGCAATAACACTCAAACTAGTGATCTTATCCATGAATGTTTCGGACAAACGTTTCAGTGTTCGAGAAGGCTGTCATACTAGGCCACCCTGTTTTTATCGGGAGAGGCGCTGAAGCTACGCCAAGGTCAGCTCTGCTTTGTTAAATGGAACCATGTATATTTGTTAAAATGAAATCAATACCGATTTGACGACAAATTCAGCGCCCTACAACACAAGGTAATTTAGTCACGCACCCAAAAGTATCAGTTAGTCACTCATTACCTTATAATGTGAATACACCGGATCGCGAAAATGAACGATTTTCAAGAATCATTTGATATGTTGATGTGATTTGGGGGAGTACCTTAAAAATGTAACCACACGGATTGGCAAAAAAAAAAATCGCACATGGCTTTTAAGCGATTGGCTGACTATTTCTGTCGCTAAGGTACAGTGAAACAAACACGACGTCGACCGATTGTAAACTAGAACAACGCTGCTGCTGTCAGCAATCTGTATAAAGAATCAAACATCAACAAAAGTTCCATCCATGTCATTATATCAGGATTTGTACGGCAATGATTTCTTAAATCACTACAATTTATGTAATTGGATTCGTAGACAAATGCGCGACGAATCTAACTTCACAAATATGGGAAATGTGTATCGACATAACATGCATTTTTTGGCGAATGAGAATCCTCGATGGATGAAAACTTGTGCCAAGTTTTATTTAATTCTGATGTGTCCACGAATAGTTAGTTCAAGTTTTATTACAAAAATGTTGCATGTCTTGGTCACTTACGCATTATTATGTAAGTACAATACGTGGCAAAACAAAGAATACTTAAGTGTGTACAGGACTGAAGTAATCTATTTTCGTTGTCAGCATACGGTTGACAGTACCATATTGCTTGTATTTCAGTCTTGATATTGACGCATTTATTTCGGTACCGGTATATCAATGGATTCAGAGTTTATTAAAATAGCTAACTAGATATCCGTTTTAACCTAAGATCTAAAAATGAAGCAATATTAGGAACACATTAAATTGATATATATATATATATATATATATATATATATATATATATATATATATATATATATATATATATATATATATATATATATATATATATATATATATAAGTATAAAATCATGGGATATGGGTTTAGTATTGATCTAATTTTATAATTATATAACATATTAAATTATCATATTGGTTTTTGCCCCAGGGTTTCTGTTTTATTTTTAATCTGTCTCGATAGTAGGACGAAGAACTGCATGCCTATTTTATTTAAAATACTTTTAGACACAAATACCATACTAGGCTATTATTGCATGGAAGAATCTAAATTCTACAAAGGAACTACACAAATGAATGCTGTCTTGGGACCGTAATACTTATAAAAATATTCATTTTATAACGCTGCATTTTAAAGTTAATTCGCTTATACCGAATTTATATAAATGTATACAGTGCGTTTATGATATTTATACTACGAACAATGTAGAATCTACGCAGGCCTATATCATTGAAAGTTATTTGTTTTATGGTTATTTTTCAGGTTTGGCACTTTCCTTGACATATAATGAATTATGTTTACCAATAAACATCACATACTCTATCGTCCAAGTTTGAACTAAATTCTTTATACTATTAATGCATATTTATGTATGTTACTAAGAACACCAGTCGTTGTTTGTTTATTTTGAAGTAGATTATATTTAAATACACTTTATGGACAGTTAAGTGCGTCCTATTTCGTTGTAAATTTTACAAACAACTGTTAATAACGTCTGTCAAAAAATATATATAATTTGTATAGCTTTATGCAGTAAATATATAAAAAAAATTATTGCTGAAACATTATAAGGTTAAAATCTCGAAGTAAAAGTTGTGGGAAGAGATTTCTGTGTAGGAAAAGTGAGATATTACATTTTATAATGAATGTGCCAGATGTCGCCATTCTCCCCTCCCCCTTCTTTTCCGGCTATTACACAAAAGTAAAAGACTATTTTGCATTTTGATGAGCTAACCAAACTCTATTCTCCAAGGATGTGTCTAAAACTTCTGGAAGAGTAAGGCTGTACAAAAAAAAAAAAAAAGCAAAATTTTGTATCGGTAATGCAATGTTGCTGTGGTTAGGTATGCTCCATCGGCAAGCATAAATGTGTACATAACTGATTTAAACCACAAAATTGTAGATTGTAATATATTCTTACTATCACTAAAATAATATGAATTAAAGATTATGTTCGCAGCTAAGAATACTATTTAAAAAATGTTAACACAAAGAACACTTATTTTAATATGAACTTGTTAGAGTTCAATGCAATAATAAATAGGCGAAATTTTCGTTAAAGATATAAATAAGCATATACCGTATTTAAAATATTTAAGACATATATTTGATTTTGAAATAGGCAGGAATCTGAAAACCGCACGGTGAATAGCAATGTCTATAAAATATGATTGGTGATCACAAAATTTACTACATTTTTCTATCGCTGAATAAAGAGAATAAGGAGAAAGTATATTCGTGACAATAATTCTTCGATCTTCTCTATTTAAATATTTACCAGTCACTAATCACTTAGTGAAAATTTTATGCAGTTGCAATACACAGTATTGTATGACTAATGAGAATACGAACTTCAGACTATAACCCAAACGAGGACGTCAGAGAATCCAAAAAGTATTTAAAGCCCATCTTCATGCAATGTGACTTTATCATAAGTCAACCAATGGAATAGTATCGCTACGTCTGTTGTCCACCATGCTACAATTTTAAAACTTATATAAAATTATATTGCAGTAATTTAGTCAAATCAATCAACTTACTAACTTGTTCGTCATTTTGAGCAGAATAGCTAATATAATTTTAAACCATGCTCTTCCTCGTCTGTCTCGTAAAACTGCATGAATCAAATACACAAATTTTCATAGTCACGTAAATGGAGAATACAGTTTTCTTCAAAACAGTTTAGAAAATTTTCATATGCCGTACACTAGATTCTAGTATTGTTTTAGGATTTATGTATTAATATTTTAATTAATTAATTTAATAGTTTTAGTGACGTTAACTAGAATGAAAAAAATTGCAAACTTCGGCTTAGTTCTTAAGGACCAATACAGTAATGTATCAGTAAAGTCAGTAACAAATAGGTGAGCTGATGAAATTGTGATCGTTTCCCTATTAAAATCATAATCATACGAATTTATTATTAATTTTCAATATAACAATATTCCAGCTGCGACGACAATCTGAGAACGTAGAACAGAAATCAAATAGTACTCAAAATAGATTGTTGTCATATACTCAGATAAATTAATATGACAAATTGAAAGGAAAAAATTATACATTTACATAAGACAGGGGACTTCGACAAGCAAAATGCACGGAGTCTAAAAATTGACGCAACATTGTAACTAAATGAGTATGGTTACAATACGGATTGAAAGCGAGCAATATTATGCGATTCAAATAGTTCAATACGACGTTAATAGTATATTTTGGGGGAGTTTTGGACCTGGGACCTGGGATCGGAGCCTCGGAGCCAATGATGACGTCACGGCCGCCATCTTCGATGACGTAATTTTTCCCGTTTTTACCTCAAAATTTCCCGAATTTCCCTGAACATATTCCCGGAAAATTAAACAAATACTAAAAAATACCGTATTGCTTATCAGGCTGGAGGAGGCGGAATACGGAACAATAGCAGCCTGAATGAGCAATATTTCCCATCGACTATCATGTTTCCGGCGTCCATCTTAACCGCGATATCTGTCGACAACTGTTTCACTTAAATGTATGCATCCTTCTTGAAGGGGTTTCTTCCTAGTCTTCCAGAATTTTTTTCCAATTTGCATTCCTACCAAACCCCACTCATACATCACAACATTAAACATCTCTTTAACAATTTTTTAAATAAGTAATTACACCGCACCTGACCTATGTCCCCCACCCTCTCTCATGCTAATAACGTAATGCCGACTCCTATCTTAGTCATCTCCGAACTATTACCATAAAATCCAATAAAATAAATTATAGGGGTTTCCCCGAGCTTTCCGAAATTATTTCTAATTCGCAATCCAATCACACCCCAGTCATGCCTCATTACGAAAAACATATTTTTAGTACAATTAATTTAAGTAATAACCTATAGCACACCTTTACGGGCTCCTCTCTGCCATGCTCATGCCCGACTCCTATCTTAGCTATCCCCGAATGTTTACCATAAAATCCAATAAAATTAACTACAAAGGTTTACTCCTAGTTTTCCGAATTTTTTTCGATTTTACTTTCTAAACACTCCCCACTCACATTTCAAAACATAAAACATTTCCTTAGTTAAACTAATTTAAGTAAATAACTATTTCACACCAAGGCGAGCTCCCACACCACATCCCCTAGCTATACCAGAACTATTCCCAATAAATCCAATCAAATAAACTATTAGGGTCTCCTCCGAGTCGTCCGAAAACTTTTAGATTTCGCATTCCAACCTAACATCACTTACACCTCATAGAGAAATTATTTTTTTAATAACATTAAAAAATAATCAACACTAAATGCTTAGACGAGGCTTTCTTAGTAACGCACCATACTTTGCACTCAAAGTCACTGTCAGACACCTCCCCCTCCTCTCCTCATCGCCAACCTGTTTGGCATTCCCCTTTCTTCCCAAGTTACCACACGCATGCTAATCACGTGCACATCATGTGACACTCTTCCCCCATATCATGATACCATCCTGTACTACCTCCCCCTCCTCGTCGAGTCAGCACATAAATGTGTCGAGGTATGGTTTAATAGCAACTTTTGTACTTCCCCTCCCTCCCCCAACACATGAGTCGTCACATTCCTGAGATGCGGCATCATATTGTCGTTGCATCATGGCACTAGCCTATAGACGACTTTCAGTATCATTCTCGCGAGCACATTTCCCCCGCATCACTTCACAACTCCACTCTAACCATCCCTAACCTAGCTGTACCCAAGTGATCTCCTATAAATACATTAAAAAATTAGAGGGTTTCACGAGTCTTCCAAACAGTGTTTTACTTTACATTTCAACCAGGACCTAATCATATCTCAAAAATATTTTTTTAGTAACATTAATAAAATAAGTAACTAAACATCATATCACAGGGACGAGCACCATGGAACATACCGGTCTTCCCACCACCGTAATAACTTAAACCAGACTCTCATCCTATCCATACTGATAAATTTCAAACATTATTCAAATTAAAAACAGAATTTTCTCCGAACCTTCCGAATATTTTAGCAACTGTACGGTTCCAAGTATACCCGTAACGTACTTAAAAATAAAAAAAAATTAAATTAAGTAACATGCCAACACATCTCACCCAGGCGAGGTCCATTAACAAACAAGCTTCCCTGCCATTTCACGCCGACTATGATTTCTACTGTAATTATTTACTTACTTGCATACAGCTATCTTAAAATCGATTCCATTAAAAAGCAACCTAAACATTAAACTCATTCAAACTTCATTAGCTTACTAGCATCCCCCACCACCATTATTTACATGTATACAATAAGTCACTGACAGGCACCCACCATCTCTCCCCTCGCATTATTACCACTAACCTTTCCTTTTACGTCTCTCCGCGAGTAAGTACATACACGCTCACCACATGACCATCACATGACCAGCGCATTTCCAGCGCATGAACCCTCCTCTACAGATGAGTCACCATTTCATGATGTCATCTGGTACCCCTTCTCATCATGCTGACACATACATATGTCACAGTATGGTACAACACTAACCATTGGAACTTCTCCTCCCCCTCCCACCTCCCTCGGAAACACTAAACATTGATGTATCAACATCTGTACTCTCGAAGAGCACTGCGAAACGGCACCGACCATGCAAAAACCATTATAAGCGTGGGAACATACCATTACTTTACCCAACATTACGGATAAAATTGCATTTTCACGTCACGTTTACCCCAAAATAAACAACCTAAACCGTTAATATAACCGAGAGTTCTAAAGAATACTTCGGAACAGACATTTCACATATAAAATAATAGTCTCACAGTTCTCCAGCAATGTGCCAGCAACAACTCACACACGTTTTAACACCTTACGTATAGGTACGATAGAAACTAGGCACATACGGCCAGGTAGAATTTAACGTACATTTGCTTCAATACCTTCCCTCACAGCTCACCCCCCTCCTCGCCAACCCAATCAATTTAACATCAATATGACCACAAATTTATGTTAACGACCGTCCCGACCCAGCAGACATTTATTTGCTCAACCACATCACACGTAAAAGGATCAAGACTAGAATCCCTAGTACTAACATACACACTTTTTAGCTTTGCTTAACATTTTTCATTCCATCATTTAAGGTAAATGCTTGTATCAATCACATGAACTGGCCTAGGCTAATTCAATCCGTGTTCACCGGTTTTCTTAAAGTGAAATATCAGTCCCTGACGATGCCGAGATGTCAAACCGCAAGTACCTGTCTACTGTCTGGCCTACCTACATGCAGTTGTCTATTCTTGTATAAAACAACCAAACATATCAAAATGCGCTCGCTGCAAACACATGCAGACTTATACACACACCAATAAAACTCTCTACTCAAAATCATTATGCTCCGCTCATACACACTAACAGGCACTAACACCACACTCCCAACCACACCCCCACACAATTAATTAAGAAACCAGACACCCTACTCACCACACAAACCACGACAATCTAAAACACACTCCACATAACCACACATCCTACACGCCACATACACGTACCAAACATACACACACTCCTACAAACTCAGTTATAGGCACGTCGCTACCTTCGTCTTTAAATTAGCGCATAAACTTCTTGTTTTGAGGCGCGTAGCTTGGATGACCGATAGGATAGGCTGCTGTATCTAATTCATTCTGGAAGTTGGGAATAGTGAAAATGACTTCGTAAAAGTCGCCTGTTCGTATTTTGTAGATGAAACTATCGGTGTCCATGTAGACCAACTGTAAGTCATCACAGTACTTAGCATTCCTAATATCATAATGGAACCAGTACATGAGCATCTTCGACAGGTCAAGTACAGCAAGGCAGGGATAGATGGGCTTATCGAACAAGATTGTTTCATGCTCATGATTCACAAGCGACAGGTTTTCTGAGTAAATATTTCTGTCTTTGAAGGCAGGTTGTAGGAGTCGTCCATAGGAGTCAGTCCGTAGGAGTCAGTGTGTAGGAGTCAGTCTGTAGGAGTCAGTGTGTAGGAGTCATTGCGTAGGAGTCAGTGCGTAGGAGTCAGTGCTTAAGAGTCAGTGAGTAGGAGTCAGTCGGTAGGAGTCAGTATGTGTCTGTCTGTAGGAGTCAGTGAGTAGGAGTCAGTATGTAGGTGTCAGTGTGTAGGAGTCATTGGGTAGGAGTCAGTGCGTAGGAGTCAGTGCATAGGAGTCAGTGCGTAGGCGTCAGTTGGTAGGAGTCAGTGAGTAGGAGTCAGAGCGCAGGTGTCGGTCCGTAGGAGTCGGTCAGTAGGAGTCAGTCAGTAGGAGTTAATCAATAGGAGTCAGTCCGTAGGAGTCAGTGCGTAGGAGTCAGTAGGTAGGAGACAGTAGGTAGGAGTCAGTGGGTAGGAGTCAGTTAGTAGGAGTCAGTGGGTAGGAGTCAGTCTGTAGGAGTCAGTGCGTAGGAGTCAGTGCGTAGGAGTCAGTGAGTAGGAGCCAGTGCGTACGAGTCAGTGTGTAGGAGTCAGTGAGTAGGAGCCAGTGCGTTAAAGTCAGTGCGTACAAGTCAGAGTGTAGGAGTCAGTCGGTAGGAGTCAGTGCGTAGGAGTCAGTAGGTAGGAGACAGTAGGTAGGAGTCAGTGGGTAGGAGTCAGTTAGTAGGAGTCAGTGGGTAGGAGTCAGTCTGTAGGAGTCAGTGCGTAGGAGTCAGTGCGTAGGAGTCAGTGAGAGGAGTCAGTGCGTAGGAGTTAGTGCGTAGGAGTCAGTGAGTAGGAGCCAGTGCGTAGGAGTCAGTGCGTACAAGTCAGAGCGTAGGAGTCAGTCGGTAGGAGTCAGTGCGTAGGAGTCAGTGCGTAGGCGTCAGTACGTAGGCGTCAGTTGGTAGGAGTCAGTGAGTAGGAGTCAGTGCGCAGGTGTCGGTCCGTAGGAGTCGGTCAGTAGGAGTCGGTCAGTAGGAGTCGGTCAGTAGGAGTCAGTGAATAGGAGTCAATCCGTAGGAGTCAGTGCGTAGGAGTCAGTAGGTAGGAGTCAGTAGGTAGGAGTCAGTGGGTAGGAGTCAGTTAGTAGGAGTCAGTGGGTAGGAGTCAGTCTGTAGGAGTCAGTGCGTAGTAATCAGTGCGTAGGAGTCAATGAGTAGGAGTCAGTGCGTAGGAGTCAGTGCATAGGAGTCAGTGAGGAGGAGCCAGTGCGTACACGTCAGTTGGAAGGAGTCAGTGAGTAGGAGTCAGTGCGCAGGTGTCGGTCCGTAGGAGTCGGTCAGTAGGAGTCGGTCAGTAGGAGTCGGTCAGTAGGAGTCGGTCAGTAAGAGTCAGAGAATAGGAGTCAGTCCGTAGGAGTCAGTGCGTAGGAGTCATAGGTAGGAGTCAGTGGGTAGGAGTCAGTTAGTAGGAGTCAGTGCGAAGGAGTCAGTGAGTAGGAGCCAGTGCGGAGGAGTCAGTGCGTAAAAGTCAGAGCGTAGGAGTCAGTTTGTAGGAGTCAGTGCGTAGGAGTCAGTGGGTAGGAGTCAGTTAGTAGGAGTCAGTGGGTAGGAGTCAGT